>APFE030849295.1:0-18385 GCA_000404065.3 Pinus taeda | reverse complement strand
ACAACTCAAACATCATTATAAAGACAATATGAGTGGAACCATAATGATAGTCGTCTATTATTATTGATAAACAAAAGATAATACAACCAAGTTCTGACGTCAAATCCTCCTTTGGCTGGGTGATCAGCAACACATGCCTTGCAAAGCTTATGAGGGATGGGGAACAAGCCTCTCTCTCCTTGGTTACTTAGGCATGGGTCTCCTCCTTAAAGATATAGCCTTATGGGGATGAACAAGGCCTCTTATAGTATGAGCTTAGCAATTCTCAGACTTTGGGACTTAGAATTTGAAGCTTGAAAAGTAGAATTACTAACTAGCTTGTCAAAGGTGAAAGAACAAGCTTATATAGAGGGAGGAGAAGGAGATAAGATCATCCACGAGATTCATGGGATTGTCCTTATCATTAGGAAGCTTCCATGAAAGGTGGAGAACTACTTCCCTTCCATGGAGATTTGAAGCCCAACTGAACTAACTCAAACTGGAATCAGTTCATGAATAGGTTAGGAAGAACCTTCGCAAGTTGGTTGTTAAAAACTTTACCCAACTGGGTTGGCGATAGTGCAACTCTGATATAGAGCGCCAGCTAGTGCGCCCTCTTTGAAGGATTTCCCCCATTGGCGCAAGTGATACACTGTGTAACAGCGCCAATGGAAAAAGGGTTATATTTATGGGTATTTTGCAGAAGGTGTCTTCAGGGCATATGAAGTACATACTCAAGGGGATACAATGCAGGTGTTTTCAAGTTATGTCTCTTCTCACAGGTCCCGGAATAGGCCCTCCAATGTACGGGAGAAGGGGTAACAGGGACGGTGACAAAATACTATGTAACAATCATCCTACATCCATAGGAAGCCGTGTCTATCACCTTGCGAACTGTAATGCACCAACCACAACATTCGGGAAGATTGACTGTCGTACGGAATTCCTTGGTCATTTCTCTTTCATTTGATCACCAAGGTGTATATGCAGTTTTACGATTTGTCTGGTTAACCTTTTGCCTAGTTCTCCAGAGTAGTCACTTTCATTCCTTTTTTACTCTCTAAAAGAAAAGGATCATCTGAGCACTTGTCCTTTTAGGCTCATTAAATATTCGAAGGCAACTAGCATCATCTTTCATCCTTTTCTTGACTCTTTAAAAATGAAAAGGTCGAGTTCTATTCCTACATCATAAAATTTATTCGACCACGTTCACATTTACCTTGTTAAATCTTGACTGCATTTCAGTTTGCATAGGATTGTTCTCCCTACTCATTTATTTTTCCCTAGAAATTTTGAGTTAAATAATCCTGGTTGAATCACCGATCCCATCTCCCATACCAAGTGACCAAGGCTCTGCATCTTCTGTCGCCTCTGAGGTACCGATTGTTAGCAATACTCTTCCTATTATTCTGAGTATTCAACCACTTAACTCTTGTGCTCCAGAAGATGAGTTTTATGATATTCATTGGAAACCCATCTAGGAACCTTCCGAAGAAGATTTCACCATTACTCCTTCTAGTGTTTTGGTCCCGATGTCTTCCTCTGACATGGATGAGATGAACGCCATCTCTGGTGAAGAGACCTTTATGGCAAGTGGTGAAATCCCTATACCTATAGAAATTGCGCCCTTACGTGCCACCCCTCTTGGTATCACATTGCCTTTACACTACCATGCTTTGGCTGATATCATGAGATCCAAATATCCCCTTACAAGTTCCATGTGGTCTTGCACCATCACTCCGACCTCAGAACCTTTCACACCCTAGATTCACAATGTGACTGTCACATCTCTCCTGACTATTCCGACTATTTGTGTGGCTTCTTCAGCTCCCACGGTTAGTGTCGTCACTGCATCTTCAGTAGTGACCACTATTCTCGGACCTTTAGTTGGTCCTACTGGTGGTGGTCTATCGGCGTCGGCATCTGGAGTTGTTAATCCCACCAATAGTGTCCCACCTTCTTCTGGTTCCATTCCGGCAGGGTGGATGTATGACCACTACATGCATGCTCTTCAAATCTGGATCCACAAAATCCATTTCATTACTATGATTCTTGAGGATCCCATATTTATTACACTGGATCCATCCCATCTCAACTTGCGGTTGAGGTTTTCATTCCATTATATGTTGCTTGGGGCTCGACCAGTTATCATGGTAGCCAAGCACAACTTTCAACTTTTCAAGGTCCACCCTATCAAGGTCAGCCATCTTACAGATAGTTGTATTACAGGCAACCTTATCCAAGGCAACCTGTTGACCCACAAGGACAACCTTTACAGGGACAACCTTTGGCCTTCAATGGTTCCTCTTTTACTTACTTCAGGCAACCTTCTGGTCAACCAGGACAACCTTACATCCAACAAGGCCAACCTAGTGCCCAGCAAGGTCACCCCTCTGGACAAGTAGGTTAGCCTCAAATTTAGCAAGGCCAACCTACTATCCAACCTGGTCCATCCTCTAGACAAGTGGGTCAGCCTTAAATCCAGCAAGGGAAACCTACTGTCCAGTTTGGTCCATCTTCTAGACAAGTAGGTCAGCCTGAAATCCATAAGGTCAACCAATTGTTCAACCATCTCAACCATCTGGTCAGTCAAGTCAGCCTTCAGTTCTGCAAGGTCAACCCATTACCTAGCAAGCTCAACCTTCTGGGAAAATGGGTCAAACTCAGTCTCAACCAGGCCAACCTTCTAGTCAGATGGGTTAACCTCAGTTCTCGTAAGGACATCCATTTGGGCCTGCTCAACTGGGCACTCAAAGACTCGTTGTTTCTCAAGCTCCACCCGATTTCTAGACCCAGTCTGGGCTCTAGACTTAATTTGGTCTCCAAACTCAATTTGGCTTTCAAACCCAACCTGCTTATCAAATGCAACCTAGACCCCAAGCACAGTTTGAAGCTTAGCTTCCATTTGGTTTTCAAAACCTTCAGCAACCCCAAGCACAACCTCAAATTGCCCCACATCAAAATTATCAACAACCACAGGTTAATCCTTATCAGAATTTTTAGCAACCATATGTTGCTCCTGTTGGTCAGGTTGGTAATTAGTGGGCCACTGGTGGTCAAAACCAAGGTCAGCCATCTGGTTACACTTATAATCCCTATGGACAAAACCCTTATGAACAAAACCCTTATGGGAAAAATCCGCCCGGGCAAAATCAATGGGGGAAACCAGGAACTGGATGGAACTCTAATGTTATTTCTTACCTGCAGCCTCGGATGTCCTTCAATCCCCAATTACCTTTCTTAGCGACTTTGGAACTGCCAGATGTGTCCAAACTGACAAATGATCCCATTCTTCATAATTCGTATTGGCCACCAGTTCCAACCAAGATTCCCGGTGATTGTCCCAAATTCGACGATAAGTCTAGAGAAGATCCCCAAGCTCATGTCATGACCTATCATCTATGGTGTTCATCTAATTCATGGCTTGACAATTCCATCCAGCTCCATCTATTCCAACAGACTCTCACTGCCTTTGCCACAAAATGGTATATTGAGCTAGCTCCCGGAACTTTTCAGGACTTTAACTCGCTTTCTATGGCATTTTTAACTCATTTTCAGTTACCGATTCAATATGAAATGGGCACGCACCTCCTGACATCCTTGAAACAGGACACGACCGTGCATTTCTCCGATCATATCCATGAATGGAGGCGGTGTCGTTGTCTAATTAAGTTCTGTATCCCTGATCAGTTTTTGACTTACTGTTTTACAACCTCGTTCATCGGTCTGATAGCCTGGGACATTTCTGTGGGGGCATGTGTAACTGAAGAGAAAGCTATCGCACGTTCTTAGTATCTTGACTTGGTTTACTCCCAGTATGATACGCTATATGATTATTTTCCTGATGCTTCGTGACCTGGAACTTCCAAAGCTCCATCAATGCCATCTGTTGATGGTGTCATTTGTTCCATTAATGCATCCTATAGAAAATATTCCACGAACCCTGCGAAGCAAAAGTATGCTGCTCCAACTGATAGTGCTTCTCAGGCCCCACCCAATCCTGGTAAAACTTCTGAATTTAATGTTGTCCAGTCCAGCGTGGCGGATAAAACTTCAAAAGGTAAGAAAAAGGGAAAAGGGAAGAATAAATTTGATCAATCAAAGCAGGATCCCCCTAAGCCTTCAGCCAAAGAAGGTGCCAAGCGCAAGCCTAAGTACCCTTGTCTCATTTGTGACAAGGATCACGATACGATTCCCATCCATATTAGTACGCAGTCAAAGGAATATCCATCACCCGCTGAGAAGGAAACTAAAGTCCCCTAAAGTATTCCTTCATCCAGTACTATTTCCCTCCTTATCGAGCAACGTAGTATCGAGTCAATCATTCGACCTCCTCCCAAAGGAGTGCTCCAGAAGTCTTCCTACAACCCTAATGCTCGTGCTACACAGCACTATAGCATTGTTGAGGACTTAGCCCAAGCTCCTTCGGCTATGTCCACATTAGAAGTCCTCTAGAGCTGTCCTTCCCAGAGGAAGTCTCTACTATCAGCCATTGGTGGCATTGACCCAACTGACTCAAATTTGATCACTTTTGATCTGGATAATCATGTACTGAGATTGCCTCACCAGATCACCTTCCTCATTCAAGTCATCATCAACTCTAAGAATATTCACTGCACTGTTATTGATGAGGGCGCTTCCACTTGCATCATGTTTGGTTCTTGTTGGAAGGCTATTGGTTCCCCAACCCTAAGTCAGTCTCCCAATACCTTGGAAGCCTTCGATGGGAGCGATTCCCATCCTTATGGTATCCTCCCACATTTTCCTATTACCCTGGAAGGAAAGACAGTTGAAGTTGAGGTCGAAGTTGTCGAGGTGAATTTAACTTACAACCTCCTCTTAGGATGAAGCTGGACATATGCCATGCGAGCTATGGCTACATCTCTATTTCGTGTCCTTCGTTTTCTCCATCAAGGGAAAATTTTCATGGTAGAACAATTGTCCTTCTTCGCTTCTTCTTCTTTCGATGGCAATGTGCCTTTTGTGGAGCATACCTCGATTCCATATGAGAGTGTACGTGTTGGACATTTAAAGATCCTTCTCTCATGGGTGTTTTTTCACTCCCACCTCCCAACATCGCTCACATCAATATGATTTCTATTCGTTCTGATCCTTGGGTCCTTCCTCCCATTGATCAGGTAGAATCTTGGGGTGATGTCATGCTGTTGAGTCCTACCGAGCTCAACTATGTTGAAATTGTTTCTGCCTCGGCTTCATCTTCTGAACCTGCTCCTTTGGGCAGGGCTCTCAACGCATATATACAATCCCCTTGGCTTGGAGATAACGCTTCTTCATATCCCTTACTGGAAATCTTTCCTTCTGATGAAGCAATTATCGAGACTATGTCTTTCGAGGAACCTCCTTGGTTTGATCACCACCATCGCTCCTCATTTCTCCTTAGCCATGGGGTTATGATTACTTGTCTTGAGCAGTTTTCTTTCTGTGTCCCCTCCCAACCCCTTCAGACACCTATTCAAATCCATCAAGTTTTCTCTGAAGGAAACATGGGGAACATTACGCAAACCATACCTATCGACATCTCTGTTAAACAGGGGTTGTCGAGAATATTCACATCAGAGTAACCTGTACTCCAGAGGAGATTCAACTTTATACCAATCTTTTTAGAGAATTTTGTGACGTTTTTTCTTGGTCGCACGAAGAGATTCCCGAAAGTGATCCTAGTATTGTGATGCATGAAATACCTACATATCCAGGTGCCAAACTTGTTCGACAGCTTTTACATCCTATGCACCCCCAAAAGGCTGAAGCCATTAAAGGAGAAGTTGAAAAACTTCTTAATGCTAGGTTTATTTACCCTATCCCGCTCACTGATTAGGTTTCTAATATTGTCCTTGTGACCAAGAAGTAGGGCACTATTAGGGTTTGTGTTGACTACCGTGACATTAATCGTGCCTGTCACAAAGATAACTATCCTACGCCTTTCATTGATTAGCTCATTGACGATTGTGCTGGAAGTGAGATTTATGCATTTATGGATGGATTTTCTGGTTACAACTAGATCAATATATCACCTGTGGATCAACACAAAACCGCCTTCATCTGCCCATGGGGTACCTTCGCCTATAGGAAACTCCCTTTCAGTCTTAAAAATGTCAGTGCTACCTTCCAATGCACAATGTCTTATGCATTTCATGATATTTGTCACATTGTGCAGCCTTACCTGGATGACCTTCCAACCCATTCAGCAAAGTGCCATGACCATCCAAATCACCTCCGCGAAATTTTTCTTCACTATCAACACTATCGTATCCACCTTAATTCGCATAAATGTGTTTTCTGCGTTAAATCCGGTAGACTTCTTAGGTTTTTCATCTCCAAAGAGGGCATCCATTTGTATCCCCTCAAGGTTGAAGCCATTTTGAATCTTCCTCCTCCTACTGCTTTGCAACAATTGCAGAGTTGTAGGGTAAAGAATTTTTTTTACGCCGTTTTATTCTAAACTATGCTAAAGTTGCCAAGGGCTATACATGGTTATTAAAGCGGGATACCTCCTTTTTTTGGGATTCAACTGCACAAGAGTCATTCAAGCAACTCAAGGCACTCCTTTTTTCTGCTCCATTGTTACGTCTGCGTGATTATCACCATGACTACACTCTTTATCTGGCCACTGTCGATAGCACCATCGGCATGGTTTTGGTTCAAGACAATGATGTTGGTGCCGAGCATGTTGTCTATTATCTTAGTGGCAATTTACTTGACACGGAAACTCGATATGCCTATGTTGAAAATCTTGAGTTGGAAGCCGTTCATGCTGCCCAACATTTCCTTCATTATATACTATTGCATACAACGACGATGATTTCTGACTGCAACCCAATGACGTACATCTTGTCACGTCAGTTGCAGGGGGGAAAATACTCAAAATGGATTGTCATCCTTCAAGAGTTTGATTTGGAGTTTACTACAGCCAATTCTAAGAAATATTTCATTTTCACTGAATTGCTCTGCTCGCTACCATCAACTATCACACCCTCTCGATTAGAAGACCATATTCCGGATGAGTCTCTGTTCTTGATTAGCACCCTCGATCCCTGGTACAAGGATATTATTGTCTATCTTCAGACATCCTCCTTTCATCCTGATTTGTCCAAGGATGCTCAATGACATATTCGCCATCAGTCTCAGCCTTATCGTATTATCGGGGACACCCTATACCGTCTCAACGTTGACTCTATTCTCCGTCGTTGTTTGATGTTCGAGGAAGCCGAATGAGTTTTTAACGACTGCCACTCTGGCACCTATGGTGGTCATATGTTCGGGTATGCTACTGCCCAAAAGATCCTCCGCGTTGGTTATTTTTGGCCATTTATTTTTAAGGATTGCATTCTCACAATCTGTTCCTGTCATGCGTGCCAAATCTACCAATGCAAGATGCATGCGCCTCCCTCTCCTCTGCACCCTGCCATTACTGTCGGCCCTTTTTCCAAATGGGGCATTAGTTATATGACCTGTAACCTTTGCTCAGCTGCGGGGCATGGGTATATCATCGTTGCAGTCATTTATTTTATGAAATGGGCCAAGCCGATGCCCACATTATCTAATGACGGTAAGACATCGGCTCATATTTTATTCAATCATGTAATTTCTCGATTCGAAGTCCCTCAGGCTATTGTCACTGATCATGGTTCTCATTTCCATGGTCATGTGATGACTGAGTTAACAACCCAGTTGAGCTTGCGTCATGATAGTTCGACATCATATTATCCTCGGGCCAATGGCCAAGTAGAAGTTGTCAACAAGGTTTTGGTCACAATGCTTTAGCGTACCATTGGTATGCACAAGTTTAACTGCCATTTGATGTTGTTTTCTGCCTTATGACCCTACCATACTTCAGTGAAGGATGCCACTGAATTCACCCCGTTTCAACTGGTTTACGGTCTAGAGGCTACCCTCCCGATTGAATGTGAGATCCCTTCTCTTAAATTAGCTATCGAATTGCTCCCAAACACTACTCCAGTAGAAGAACGTCTTCTTTACCTAGAGCGGTTAAACGAGACCCATCAACTAGCCTCTTCATTCATTGAAGCACATAAGAAGAGAGTGAAAACTCACTTCGACCAAATTGTTACCCCTCATTCTTTCATTGAAGGAGACCTAGTCCTGCTCTACGATCAAGCAAATGATAAGCTGGGGGTAGGTAAATTCAAGCCTATGTGGCATGGGCCTTCCATTGTGAAACGTGTTTTGCAAAAAGGGGCATATGAGCTTATCGATTATGAAGGTAATCCTCTAGATAAGCCCCAGAATGGGCTTTACCTTAAGAAATATTATGCATAACTTTGTGCATCTGCTATGTACATACATGTGTTTTCAATGTGTGTGTGCATGTGTGGCTTGGCGTGTAGACATAATTGCCACTTATTGTGTCTTTTTACTTCTTGTGTAGATGTCTGGTACACCTTACATTGGTTTCGCTGATGGTGCCTGTCGTAGTACCTAGAATCTTTCCTCTGCAGCATGGGTGATCTACAATCCTCATGGTGAGTTAATAGACCTTCAAGGTGTTTGTCTAGGTTGTACCACAAACAATGTCATTGAATATAACGTTGTCATTGAATTATTGACCGAGGCTATTAACCTCGATATTCGTGCATTGGTTGTGAATCTGGATTCTCAACTTGTTGTCCTCCAACTTAATAGGCATTATTCCATCAAAAATCCTCGGATTTTAAGGTTGTATTTACATGTCATATTATTGGAAAGAAATTTTGATTTTATCACATATCAACACATTCCAAGAAAATTAAACACATTAACTGATGCATTGGAAAATCATGTATTAGACAGACATTTATGCAATATATAATCAAACATTGTATGCAGGCATTTAGACATAGTAATAAACCATAGATAGCATAAATAAATATCATGTGGCTCACCGAGGTGCTCAAAAATAAGTGTGTATGTCAAAAATAGAGTTTGTGTTCACAATACATCTGAGACACATGTCTCTCAAAAGTAGCAAGAAAGTAAGCCTAGGTGTCTACTGTGGTGGGTTCTACGCTCTATAGCAGACCATCGCCCGCACTGCTCGTTTCAAGAGTCTATGCATCCTAGTTGTCACACAGACAGTATGTCTCTGATGCTACATCGGGACCTCCTTAATCCCCCTATAATCTAGGATCCCATCAGTCAGGCCCTCGAGGTTCTGGGCAATCGCCTCCTCTCATTACCGCCCGGACGAGCCAGAGCCAACTCTCTATTTCCCTCCCTCCATGCCGGAGGAGATAGTCCCATAGGTCTCTCCTATCCCACATCTGCAAATAACATAGAAACGACAATTAAGACATATGCATGTGAAAATCCAAAAACATTATAAAAAACAAAACACATAAACAGTGTGGTGTTTGACCAAGTGTTTTACCTCCCTCGTCCCACTGCTCACCAGTTGGGAGAAGCATGTTAGGATCTCCTCAGAAGTCTGTGCCCGCGTAAGGCCAATCCTCGACGTTGATATTTTGACGATCCAACCACTCCAAAAACAGTACTCCCCATGATACTGGCCGACCACTACCTCCTCATGGGATCACGTGTACCCATTGGGTGATGCGAGTTTCTCGCGGTCCTGACACATACAGGTCCATATACTATAGTTGAAGTGATGGTACTCGCTCCAACATGAGCGGTATTAGAATGGATCCATATCCAAACTGTTTCATCTTCCCCCGTCCGCACTTAGTCAGTTGCCTCTTCATGCTAAGAGACACTGCATTGGCCCAGTTGTACATGGTCGGAGTGATGCAGTCAAGGGCCAACCGCGGTTGGGTCTTCATTGCCTCATGTTGTGCTTGAGAGCTTGCTACAATCGTAACCATAAATAGTACTTAACAAAGGGTCAAATCCCCCACCGTCGAGATATGCAGTTTCCTGATGTGGATGATTTGTGCGCCCCTGGGCACACCCGCACTATCAACATATCAAGAGTCTCGCCGGTAGCCCGTACACCCTCCATGATTGGTCACTCACCGTGATGAGACAAACCTGTCAAGAAATATATGTCCGTCACATCAAACTCGATGTCCTGACCACAGATGACGAACTTGCCCTCTGTCGGGTTCCAGGAATGGATCAGCAGCTTGAGCAAGTCTGGCTATGCCCGAAGGTGTGGTGTAAGGAAGAATTTCAATAATTTGGAGTTACGTAGGGCTCTTCTACACTCAGGGTCATTCATTTCCCATTTGTCATCGACATCGTGGGTTCTCTCTCTTGCCATAAAAATGCCATTATTGCTCTCCATTGAAGAAAAAATGTAATTAGAATCGTTTTTATGGGCTAAAATGTGTGATTTATAAAAAATTCAAACTTTACAGTACCATCGCGACTGTTTTTCAAATAGTAGCAATTACTCAAAATCATAGTTCATTTTTTCCTTGATCATCGTGACAGTACACCTGTCTCTAGCGACGACCCCGACAATGGTGTGTGTTAATATGCTCAGTCGTCGCTAACTTGTGAGGGATTTCCACGACGACTATGGAGTGAATTTGAAACACAAAATTCGTCGAAATACACCTATAGGACATGACATTGAACTTAAAAACAACGAAAATGTAGCACCAAGGATGGTGTAGTTACTTGGTAGGAGCATCGGGTGGAATGGTGGGTCACCGGCACTGAAATCAAGCTCTAAAGATCGCATAGGTATGCACTCAAAAATTACCAAGGGTAAAAACTCAAAGTGAAAATGTGAAAATGAATTACCATAAGCCCTTTTATAGTAATTTTTTTCCAAATTTTAGGGTTTTAAACTATAGGGCTTGGGGTTTTGTGATATATTTTGGGGTTTTACCTATGGTTTTAGGTTTTTTGACCTAATTTTAAAATGTATAGTGAATTTTTGTCGAATGGATCTTATACTGTGGTTTTTTCTGTGCAGAGACAGTGACAGCAGATATGTTTAATGATTAATATATTCTTGGTCCATATTTTCTACAAGTCTTCTTTAAGCCCTTTTCTGACTTACAAAAGACGAAAAGATTGTCAAGTTTTCCCTTTTGACTCATTAAACAGAATAAAAGGCGGTCCACTTTTAGCTCTTTTATGACCGTATAAACATGAAAAGATTGCCAGACTTTTGTAGTTACTGGTTATGAAACAGCGTGCCTTCGATCACTTTTTTAGTTTTTCGGATTAGAGACACTAATTACGAAAATTACTCCTTGCTCCTAATGGTCAAGCGGTTCTCTCAAGTATTGTTTTCTACTTTTTTGGGCTTGAGGGACACAAATTTACGAAAAAGGACCCCCTGGAGTTTTCTTTTCCGTGTCTTTTTAAAACTCTCTAAACATGAAAAAGACTTCGAGTTTTACCTGTCAGACTCTTTAAACCCTGACGACATTGGACTTGTTACCATGACGAGACTCGAGCTTCTCCTCCCTAGTGCTTGTTAAACTATTACTAGGTTGGATTCGTCCGAAGGTCGAACTTATATCACAAGCATATGTTATTCCCTTCAAGCTTGTTTTTCAAAAATAACTGGGGTACTCACTGGCAATGCTGGGGGGAAATTTGGAAGTTGTCATTGGTTACCTATGATAGCTAGTCACTCTTGAACATCGACAATTTTGCTTCTCATCAGGTTGGGATATCCTCACATTGTCATTGGCCTTTCAAGGTTTTGGGTTGCCATTTTGCCTCATTCCATCTGATCCATGTTGTCTCCATCAGACCTCTGCCCCTTGGTACCAAAATGCTACCACAATTCACACCTTTACCTCCTCCCCTGATGCTCTGTTTCACCATCTACCACTTGTTCCTTATCTCGCATCGTTGACGGGGGAAACATTATGGCCCTCCTCCGACGGATCGCCTCCTGTCAACACCAGCTCATTATCCAGGAGGTTGATCTAGAGATCCTTTTTAGTACCTTGGAGATTGCATGCCTCAATGGCAAGTTCTTCGCGCCTAATGACAGACTTTCATCATTGGTCTTCGATTGGGTGATTCCACGAGTGTTCGACTTCAACCCATTTTTCACACTTAGTGGATTATACTGGCAGTACCTTGAGAGCCATTGGCATTATTGATCGTTTCTCTTGTGCTTGTTAACAGTTTTCATTATTGACCGATAATCAAGCGACTTTCTATCATGCTCGACTTCAGCACATTTTTTCGCATGCTAGAATTTGTACTAAGATCGGTTAGGGTTTCAAGATCCCGGACTAAGCTTACATATGTTCAGGCTACATGGATTGCTTCATGATTACATACATCACTCTTTGATTGGATGGCTACGACCATACCTGAGTCTTCATGGATGGTTGCGACCATACCTTTGTCATTATATATGGTCGTATCAACTAGGTGGCTACGTCCATACCACAGACCAATTTTCATATGTCTTTTGGATGGCTACGCCGATGCCTAGAATCCATGTATTTCACTATCAGAGATATCAGTTATACTTGCGCTTGCAAGTTCTTCAATGTGGTGTTCCAATTCGGTCATGGTTTCGTAAAGTATTTCACCCCTCCCACTCTCTTGGGCTTCATGCTTTAGGGGGCATTTGTTACACAGTAATTTGTCATTGTCCTTATCTCAGTCCCTCTACTGTTTCATGTATCAAATACACATGTCCATATCTTCCCACTTATGAAAAAATAAAAAATAGTGCTCTCTGATGCTAAAGAACTAACCTTTTTTCCTAAGTTTTTGCATCATCGCTAATAAGACATTAAAAGGTCCGATGATCCCTTGTCATGAACTATGTCGTCGCGACACCGTCACCAGTGTACATGTGTTTTCTGCGACGATGCGATTTTAGGGCTCGGCGCAAAGCTCCCAGCTATTTACAGCGACGATTCATTTGAATGCATTGCCTCCTTGCGATGTCGTTGCTAATCCTTAGTTCATGACTTGCGACGACCCAGATTTGGTGAATTTGTTCAAACAGCTGGCCTTCTAGGTGTTTCTAGAACTAGTTGTTGGGTCAGTTTGGGTCACTTTTCCTCCTCTGGGATGGTGGTTCCACCTCTTGTGCAACCTCCCTTAAGGATAATCTCCCTCTCCCTCAATTCATGGAGACTCCTTCTCCTATAAAATCACTCACCATTGCTATGATCTGCTAGTTCTTTAGTTCTGTAGTGTTGCCTAGTTCTTTTGAGTTTGTTTTGAAACTAAGTAGATAGCTTTGGTGTGAGTGTGACAAGTGTGGGATTGCTAATAGTTTGTTAAGAGGTTATGGAGTGCCTTAACCTTGTATTAGAGCTTGTGAGAGAGAGAGAGATATCATCTATTTGGGAGACCCATTCTTGAGAGTGAATGCTTGAAGAAACATACTAGCTAGACCCTCCAAGAAGGCTTGCGATGTCAAGACTTGGTTGTAAGCTTTGCTTTTGATTCATTTTAATACAATCAATGATGATTTACTATATCTTGTGTACAAATTACTTGATAGCTTATGATTTCTTGACTTTATAAGTAAATAGATCATTGTTGTTCTTGATTACGTGTTCTGTTTTTTTCTTGTGGTGTTTAAGGTTGATTGCTCATTGAGGAGAAAGAAACAGAAGCTGGAGAAACGCAACAGAAACTTCATCAACCACCAGTTTGAGGTAGGCCTCCAACGATGACTATTTAAGGGAATCGATTGTTGATTTGTCTTTGTTGTGACTAGACCCACTCTAGGGCTAGAGGGGTTGCCTCTGTCCACAGAGGGAACACTTTCATTTATCAAAGCTCATGATGTAAATTGTTGCAATAGCTACGTCTTTCCAAAAATTATCTAGCAATTTGGCTTCTAGCAACATTGTTTTGATTATTTCTTGAACTGATATGTTCTTTATTTCTATGGCTCCATACTTCGTCGGCTGAGAATTTAGTCCACGCTCCATGGATTAATTCCAAAAGGGCTAGTAGTGTAGGGATTTGTTTGGCACAACTAACTCTAAACTTGGTTCAAGACCCACTAAGCCAACAGGAAAGCTTGTCCATTGGCTAAGATGACTGGTGCAATTGGCATAATATATAGTGAATATTGAAAAAATCATTTATCCTCAATAGTGAGGAATTAGCAGGCACACCATATATCATTGGAAAGGTCTCAGAATAATATTTTCAAAAATATATCTCATGTTCCCATTTGAGCTAGATAATCGGGGGAAAATTTCCTTCAAATATAGGGTATCCAAATGGGGCCTACTTTTACTTTGGTTGGGTCATCTTGAAAAAATTATTTCATACCTCCTCATTTGTAGAATTGGATGGAGTGCCATATACCCATTGGAAAGGTTTCAGAATATGTTATTTAATATATAAATTCCTCTTTCATTTGGACAACCATTGACATCAATACCAACCATTTTCAAAAATTATTAGCTAACCAACTTTTACCCCATGCTATGAAGGAGATACACAAGTCTATGATTGAGGCCCATAGGTGGAAAAAAATTGTAGAAGAAAAGGGAGTTGAAGTGGCTAGTCTAGAGGATCAAGTTTATCAACTTAGACAGGGATGATGGTCCTTAATATTCAACAACCTAATAAAAGAGACCACTTGTAGAAGGAAACTAAATAATTTGAACAACAATTAGAATAAACCAAAGGAGCAATAGAAGTTGGAAACAACCAAATTTCATATATGGAAGATTCTTTTGGAATCATGTATCACTTGTCTTTGGAATTATCCAATTATAGTTTTCCAGTAAGAAAATATGCACTTTTTCTAAGGGAATAATGGTGTAGATTTTAGAATATCACTTATCATAGTAGGGACAGTTCCATGTCCAAACTCCCAAGGATTTCATCAATATTATTTTTGAATTACAGCATAAAAGAAAAATTATTGTTGTGTGAATTCTACTTCCACAACCTTGTATTACCATAATCACCATCATGGGATCTTGACCCTTATGTAGGGGATTCACAACTAATGGAATTGGCCTCCTAGCTAAGACATGAGGAGATGAGAGGAGATTAAGTGAAGAGACAATTGTCGGAAGAGTTAATGGCTCTCATATTGATTAGTGTAGAGGGACCTAACCCTAAAATTTCCATTGCAACACATAACATATTGATAGAATACTAATAGGTCACACATATCTGAATGCGGAGGCAAGAAAAGTTCATCCTAATCTTTAAGGATATGATGAGATTATTGGGAGATAATACCACACAAGACTTATAAATAAAATAGTGACCCTTGCCTTATAGTATGTAGGTTAGAGAGCTCCATTCACATAATAAAATAAATAATTCCTTCTCTAGAACACCTCTTCATGATAGGCTTGTTATAGCATCATTTAGCACTCCTGTAGACTTGATTCTCTTTTATTGCCTTGGGCAGTCCCGTTTCCATACAGGCTTGATCTTATATTAAAAACTAATATTTAGAATTCCATATGCGAGCCCAACTACAAGATCCTATGGCACAACTAAATTAACTAATTTTAGGTGGTATATATACACCCCTTGGGTAGGCCTAATTTATAAAAGAGAAGGGCTATCGACATTATACCCATTTTTCTCCCAAATCAAGTTTGTTTTTCCCATGCCTCCTACACTCCCAGTCTCTAAGAAACCCTGGTTTCCTTTGTACAGATTTTCATCAACTTTATAGCATTTCCTTACGCTTGTTAGAGAGGTTTCATGGCTCAGGTTGGACGAATCCGGAGGAAGGCTTCATTGGTGCCTTTGGACTGGATCAGGTTGTACCTTTCTTGTACCTATTGTTGTTAATCAATAAAGAAGCTCATGTCATGTTCCTGATATGTTATTGTCTCATGAATAGTAATTTGTATTATGTGATAATCTAACATATATTTTATGTATTCACATTTAATTATCAATTATGTGTATGCTTCTGCGAATTGACTTGCAAGCCTGCTCGTCCTAGAGGAAGAAAAGGCTTTGGACCCTATAGGAACATCATCAAACGTAGGACCTTTGGGTATGTTTCTAAATCCATGCTTAGTAATTCGTATGCTTGGCATGCTTGTTTGACTAATCTTTGTTGATTGTATTGTTCTACTCTATTGAGGTTTTCAACCCTTACCTTTAGGAAATATTCCTACCAACATAATTGGCAACTCTGCGTGGGAATACTATCAAGTATTTCCTAAAAGGGTTGTCCTAACGATGAACCACATTGGATGGTTTGAAACACATCGATAAATCATCTCTAATGTGATTTCTCTGAAAACATTTCCTAACACATAAGATATGGATCATAGAAGCATAAATTCAACCAGGGTTGTTGTTCTTTGATCTGCTTTTGGTTTGTTGCTTCTTGACTTTTTCCAGCCTTCTTGAATCTTAAGAAATTTGGTCATTCAACCTGATCTCTTGGATCAGGGATGTCTTTTTATTTTTTAGGGATGATGGTTTTTATTATAGACAGTAGCGTATATATGCAGTTTCTTCCAAAGAAACATGTGTATATGAGAGTTTCTTCAGACACAATCAAATACATACACGGTTATGTAGTCAAATAGTCGCGTACATATTTGAAAAATTGAATTTTTTCATTTATGGATTTTGTTGGGGGTTTGACCAAGTTTGTTTATTATTTTCCAATATGAACAAGGCCTAGAATTGTCTTGTTGAAAGTTGTTGTCAGTGTTCTTCGTCTTATTTGTGAAAATCCTATGTCAGCCTAGGGTTTGTAGTTTTTGAAGATTTTGGTGTTTGAAGTTGGGTTTAAAATATTCTTTACGAAGTATCTAGTTGTTTTGGGCTTTTGGAATAGGTCTGGTTGTTCCTAAACTTCTTTACAACTCAGTCTTTGAATTTCTTCTTGTGCAACCTTGAAGTTGGCTTATTTTTTCTTTTCTTTGTTTGTTTGTGCAAGGTGGTTGTAATTCTTGGATAAATGAGAGATACCAGTTCTTTGAAGTCTTTCTTATTTCTAGAATCGTTTTTATCTTGCTAATCAAATTATTTAGAGTGATTAAGTCTCTTATTCCACTTTAGTATTTTATCCTTGAGATCATTGGTGACTGGAGGGATTTGGGTCTTTTTCATGTTTTTGGTCTTAATATAAATATTTGTTTTCCTTTCTCAACTTCTTGGTCTTCTAAAATATTTTAAAGAAAAATGAATCATTTTCTTTGTATTTATTTTCTTGTGTTTTTGTGTTTTTAGTTTTTGTCAAAGGTGTGAATTCTTGCTTTAAGGCTAAGATTTGTTTTTGCTTTGAAGAGTGTTTCCTCTTTGAGATTTTCTTCTTTTTCTTAATAAATTGGCTTTTACTTTTGGGTTCACATTTGTTTTCTTTCGAGATTTACTTTGAATCTTGCATTTGGATTCTAGTGTGCATTAGGATAGATGCATTTTAGACATCATTTAGTATTTTTGTTAGGTGTTGAATGTGTGAATGCTTATAAAAAAAAAGAAAAATAGTTTTTTCTTTCTTAAATTTCTCGTAGAACCCATGTAGAAATCGTTTTCATTGAAGAAAAATAGGTGTTGCATTTACATGTAGCCTATGTTTTCTATTGATTTCTTTTGTGTCAAAACATCATTAGTTTCACTTCCTCTTCCCTTGTCTTAAATAACAACCAACTAAAATAAGCACTTAAAATTAAAATGAACTAGAATTTTTATTTTTTTCATAGCAATATCAAGTAGTCTAGGAAATTTAGGGCCTCAGAATAGGTGTGTGGAGAGTAAACTCTTCAAGGCCACTTAAACTAAAAGTATAGAAGTTTATTAAAGAGTGGAGATCCAGTATTGTTAAGTTGTTCGGGAAAGCTCCTCTAAGATATGAGTTAAGCATGAGGACGTGTGAAGATAAGGAAAGAGAGATACCCCCTCTCCTACTTGTTGGATCATGTGCCCACGAATGTTATGCCCGGCTTTTGACCATGGGCTGGTGACCTTAGTTTCCTTTCCGAGGGACCACATAGGTGATCGTGGGGGGGAATGCTCATGGTACCTGAGGCAGACGTTGCATCACTTACATGGTACATATGGAGGATTCCCTTGTGAAGCATGCATACTTTAACCAACAAAGGTTGTTGTATGGAGGTCAGCATAATTGCTTCTAATATCTTCGTTGGTAGGCTTGGGCCCTCATCGTCCCAAACTACCTTGGGAGATCCTTATCTTTGCTTTATTGTATTTTGGTGTCCAATCCTAATCACCTAGAGTGAAAATACCTAGAAGTTGTTTGCTTGGTTGTACCTTTAAGATGTGTTTAGTACTTTATGCTCCTAGTTTTCCATAAGTTATTTGAGTCTTTAATTTCTCTTTATATACAAAAGTTGTTATCCTTCTTAACCTGCAAAGCAATACCGAACCGAGAATATGCGCGGAAAAATACCGAGAACACGGAATATGTTAAGAAAATATACCCAGAACACAGAATAGCAAAGATTTTATTACTCAGAGAGAAATGTTCACAGGCCTCTTCGAGGGGGCAACCTCCAATAGAGCAGAGCTCGATTAC
>APFE030849274.1:65018-92672 GCA_000404065.3 Pinus taeda | reverse complement strand
AAATGGGGGAAGTGCAAAAGGCACAAGGGTCTTCAGACCTGATCAGGGGAAAATCTCATTATAATAACCTTTCTCTCTCTTCTCTCCTCCCTTAGGCCTTCCCTTTGATGTCTTTTTATACCAATTCCAAAGTAGTTTATTAGTTAGGAATTGGTTGGGAACAGTTGGGGCCACGGGCACTAACAAGTGATCAGCAGGTAAAACCCGCGATCTCCGCCCGAAAATAAGGAGTTTAATATTTTTTTAAGTGTTTTAATACATATACATGGGTTGGGTATATATGGACCCGCGTATACACGCGTTTAACTCAGGGCAATGTCGCGTACAGGGAATAAAACACTGTTTTTTAGATTTGAGACCGGGTCTGGAAGGATGGGTTGCCCTAGGCCATGAGTGCAGCATCAAAAATCATAATAGTGAGATTTGGAGCTATAACACTAAGGGGATGAAGAAATGTGTGATGTTTGAGGTGTAGAAGTGGTTGATGGGGGAGAAGGGACTGCAGATCTCTGATCAAATATGGTGGGCTGCACAGGAATGGTGGGAATAAAAGGAGGCTTAGTAGGAATTTTTGAACCAAACACAATAGCGGATGAACCAAGTGTAGCAGATGAAGATTCTAAGAACTTGGGAATATTGGTAGCCACAATTTAATTTTGGAGATTTAGAATATAAGCATCAATTGATCTATTTGCTCTTTCAGTTTCAAGATATCGCACAAACTTCGGATTTAGAACAGTAGCATCAATTGCACTTTTAGACTTAGTTTCAAACAATGATAGATCAAAATGTTCATCGAATGGGAGATCTTCAAGATATTCAAAAACAACCAGACATGAATGAGATCTAAACACAGGAATCACAAAACTTTCTTGGCAGAGAATTCTTAGAATGAGATTTGGGTTTTCATACATGGGAGGAGGATCAGGATCAGGATTGGCTCTGGTGTATCATCTGGAAGCCAGTGTGTTGAATTATTCCCAAAAATCAAATTGACATTACAATCTGATCAGCCTAATGAATTCTAAACTCATCATCCAAAAGTCTAGAATTATTAATTGTACTAGGGTAATTTGCAAGTCAGATGTTCAGTTTATAAAACTATACTGGAGATTGACTAAAGCAACATTCATCTACTTATGCACTTGCAGAGCAAGAGTAGTTCGAAGGCTACCTGGCTAACTTCAGGCTCCATCTGTAGTTTATAAAGAAAATAACACTAATGAACAAACAAACGTTTCTTCCCCAGTATGGTCGCCACTATGTTAGGGCCTAAATCTACCCTAGGCTGAGAAAAGCAGGTCTAGGGTAACATTAAACCACGCTTAACCTGGTAGCTAGCCCTAACAGGTCGGGAGAGGGCTCTCTCCTTGTCAATATCAAAGAAAATATGGCAAGTAATGCTTGAGATGACTGATAAGAATACTAATTTTAGGCTAGGTATGCTTTCTCAGAGGAATTTGTTCGATTTTAATGGTTGGTTGCTGGATCAAATGAGGAAGGCAGCTTTGGGTCCGAGAAATAAACATAGATTTGCAGAGGTTTCTGTGGGGCGAGGTAGGCAAGTGTTTTAGCACTTTGAAATGAGTGTAATGGTGAGTCTAAAGACTGGTGAGGAGCTGGAGAGGGCATGCAGGTGTCATGAGTCCTCTTCAAACAGTAGAAAACATGTAAAACTAAATAAGCCCTAAGGCAGAGCACTGAAACATCAATGTATTCTACCTCTTATACTTGATTCATTTAGCTATGAAGAATAAAAGAGATGATGGCACACATAAAAATAATATCACTGGATAACTAAGAAGGAAACTATTCTAATTCACATTACCACAAGAATCCCACAAGATGCTGCAAAACCCTGGTTTATTTCCTTGCTAAATTGTAGAAGTGCTGTACAAAGTAGCTCAATGCATCCACAAGAGTCCAACCCTGACAAATGACTAAGAAAGTACAAGATATAGGCCTCAGACCACCCATACTAGCCATTAGGGGTCGAATCCATGAGTCTAGGAGCTATTTCAACAAGATCTAAACTAGGAACTGAAAAATAGACAGTGGAATAGCTTGCCTCTAAAACTATGGAAACTTATCCATTCAGTTCAAAACTACCTATACATGATGTATCTACCTCCTTGAGTCAATTTTCATAATTTTTACGTCAAATAACATCAATCTACATCAATTTACATCATGATTTTGACCATGAAGAGAAAAAGTCAAACTGAGAAAAAACTAGGCGAAAATTTTGAGTTTTGAGCAAAATTGGCAAAACTTTCTCCTATGTGTAGCGCTGCTGATTGTATGCATAGCGCCTTTTTCCAAATGCATTTGGAGGCCTTCCCCTTCACCAAATTTTCTCTAAGAATGCTTGTTGGAAAGGTATATTTGTCTACCTTCTAGGACAAGTGGACTTTTTGAATTTTGTGACTATTTTCCCCTCCAAAAATTCAATCTCCCAAGACTGCTTCCTGTGTGTCAAAAAAGTGGCAGAAAGGGCCTTTTTGAGGTGTTTTTGGCCCTTTTGGAGGTCCAAAACTTGTCAAAACTTTCCCGCCATTTATTAGAAAGCATATTTTTTCATGCTAATTCCAAATATGCAAGCCATTTTTCAAGAAGATGCCCCCATTAAAAGCGTAGCGATGGTGGCACTATGCACCTGTCAGAAAAACCTGTTTTTTGCCTCAAAAATTCAAAAATGACAAAAACTTAACCAAATTTCTTGATATTTGGCATGAGTGATCTTTGTTAGGTGCTATTCTAGGCCAATGATGCTTCAACCAATATCTTGAGTTTATCTTGCTCTTTGTTTCTCCTCAAAGCTCTCTTTAACTTAGCTTTTAGGCTTCTTATCCTTGTCTTGCAAATTTTGTTTCGAGCCAAATAGTGATAAGCCATGTGACGCAACATTTTATTCTCCTTGTTAGCCTTGTCCAGTAGCTTTTCCAAATGCATGTTTTCCCTCTCTAACCATGATTCCCGGTCAGCCTCAATTTCTTGCTCTAGTGAAGTTAGCTTGACCTTCCTCCTTTTTGCCAATTGCCGATTTTCCTTTATGTTTTGCAGCTCCATGATTGTTTGTTTGTCCTCCATTCATTTGTTCTATTGCTCAAGGTAATTAATGATCCATTTAGCCCTCTCAATGTTAAGTGATAGGCTTTGGATCTCAACTTCCTGCTCCTTGATGATCTTATCCTTGAGTGAGACCAAATCAGTGTCCTTGTCCTTAATCAAAATGAAATTCTTGTCTTGGCCTTCAGAAGGCCCTTCATCATGCAATGGTTTCTTTCTTCTGTCCTGTACCTGCTCTACCGAAGAAGTAGGAAAAGCCACTTTCACCCCAGGTGAAGATAGCATTTTCCTATTGTCCAGTGAAGAGAACGAGACCCCTTCCACCCCTGGTGGAGATAATACTCGTTTGGTAGCTGCAAATAATCTCCTTGTGCCTTTCTCATAAGTGATAAACACTGGCACATCTATATGTTCAGTCTCATGAACATCTGGGTGGTTTGAAGGCCCTCCTTCCTCATGAAGCACTGATGGAGTCACCTGAGGGCTTTTGAAGACATCATGATCAATGAAAGTATCCCATGAAATATTCAACAATCCTATCTGATGCAAAACAACAATTTTAATCAAGGAGAAATGGTAAATGCTACTAAATTGATGAGGAAGAGGTTTCCTTTGAACATAATGAGCCATTTTCTCAATATTTTGGCATATGAAGTATGGAAGATTCATCATCCTCACCCTTGTAAAATGCATCAGCAATCTAACATGGTATGTATAAAGATGGGAAAACCTTCCCTCACAGGTGAAATATTTGGTAATGAGCTTCATGAGTAGAGCATAAGTGTCTTGCAAGAATTTGAAAGGAAAGACCCTATTGATTTACCTTTGATAACTAGCCTTGATGTAAGGCTCATAATGCTCTCTACCCACATGCTGCCCCTTATGCCATTGTTCTCCCACACTTGAAATGCCTGTTGCTACTGCTATGGTTTCAGGTGTCAAAATGAAAGAAATACCAGCTAGGTTCACCTAGCCATTGTGAATATTAAGAACAAATAACCTAGCAAGCTCATGGTGATATTGCACCCTCTCCACCATCTCACAAAATTGGTAACATGATTGATGTTTAAAACAAGCTACTGCAAGAGGGCAAGCTAGTAACTCTGTGAGAGTGGTGGGCTCCTCCTGGATCTGTTTTCCTCCTTTATGTGATTTTCTTGGTGCATAAACCTCTTGGGAAGAGTCACTTATAGTTTCATCATCCTTCTCATATGTTGAATATGTTTCCATTATTGCAAATGTGGATGAGTATGAAGAGATTTTCTCAAATATAGGAGGACTGCTATTTTTCTTTTGGGGATAAAGAGATTGACTGATAATAGGACTGTGAATGAGGGTTTTGATGAAGGTAGTAGAGTTTTAGGGAATGATAGGTTTTGGGAAATGGAAATTAGGGTTTTGAAAATGGTAGGAATTATGTATAGGGCTTAGGGTTTAGTGATAGGGAATAAGGTGAGTGTCAATGGGAGGGGAAAAGAGGAAGGGATTTAGGGAAACTTAGTGTAGGGGGATGGGATATAGGAAAATAATCACAAGGGAGTAAAAACAACAAAAACAACTAAACCCTAGACAAGCTTGGCAAGACAACTTTGAGAGCAGCTAGGGTTTCATTTTTCAGTATTCAAATCACCACTATGGATGCAAAAAAGCTCTTGCCAAGCCAGATGAGAGGGTGTACTTACTTGCCAATAGGTTATTGGTGCATTTTGAGGCAGAGGAGGGTGATAAAATTGGTTTTGAAGCTCCAAGAATAGATGTGTCGTGCCAACACACAGGTGCATAGCACCCGTTCAATTTCCTTTGTAAAACCTGCGCCAGATGCGTAGCACCAGGTAGGTGCGTAGTGCTGGTGCTTAGATGCATAGCGCCACCGAATTTTTGTGATTTTTGCCTGATTTTGCCTATTTCTCCCACAAACCCGATTTTTATTCTCCAAGAGTGAATTTGCACATTGAAATAACAAAGAGGACCTTTTTCACTTTAAATATGTATGACTTTAATTTTTCATCCATCTCATACCCACTTTGGTAAAGTTAAAGTCACTTTGCTTTTAAAAGCTCTGTTTTTCTTTTTTGCAGTTTGACTCATGAATTGCACTTTGCTTGATGAATTGATGCATTGATGTTTTTGTTTCTTGCAGAAGCTATATTTGGCAAGGTGACCAAGGGCAGCAACTCTGAACTTGTTATATATAGGAAAATTAAAATTACATGAAAGTTTTATACATAGAAAGCAAAAACTTTGTTTTTCCTCAAAACAGGGTTTTGAGGAAAAAATCACTTATTGAGTATAATATCATTGAAATTTTGATCTTGAAACCTTATTTGACCTCCTCATGTGCCTGCTGACTCTTATTGAGCTTTTGCATGACTATGGTGACAAACCTTAGACCTAATGAGACCTAAAACCCCAAAAATGGCTTTTGCAAATGTAATGAAAAAAAAATGACTGTGAATAACCTGAAATTGTAAAAATAGGCCAGTAGGTAAAGACCATGAGGGAAATTTTGATAATGAACCACCTCCATCAGTTGGTCCATGACCTAATGGAATGCAACTGATCGGATGGGACACCTAAAATGCATGCAAAAGGAGAATTTGATCACTGATGGAGGGATGAAGATACTGACACTAACACTTAGGGCGAGGTTATGTCGCTTAGTCCCGCCGAAGTCAATTACATGGAAATTATTTCATCTTCGAGTTCTACATCCTCTGATTCTTTTATGTCAAAGAACTCTCTCAATACGTACTCTCAATCCCCGTGGCTTGGTAGTTTGGAATCACCTGATCCCTTAGCCGAGACCTTCCTTGCTAATGAAGGTATCATGGAAGTCATGTCTCTCGAGGAACCACCTTGGATCGATACTCATCATCGCTCCTCGTTCCTATCTCGTCTGGCGGTCATGTCTACTTTTTGAAGAGTCCTCTTCTCTATTTCCACTACTGATCATTACTCATGAAGTATGTTCGGAAGGAAAATGGGTAATATTACCCAAACAATGCCGATTGATATTTCTGTCAAACTCGGTATCATTGAACACGTTCATATTGGGGTATCTTGTTCTCTAGATGAGATCAAGACATATACTCACCTTTCAGGAATTCCATGATGTGTTTGTGTGTCCTATGAAGAAATTCCTGACATTGATCCTAGTATTGTAGTGCACGAAATACCAACCTATCTACACGCAAAGCCCGTTCACCAACAGCGTCACCTAGTGCACCCTAAGAAGGACGCCACTATTAAGGGTGAAGTTGAAAAGCTTCTCAAAGTTGGGTTCATCTATCCCATCCCCCTTACAGATTGGGTGTCCAATATTGTCTTGGTGACTAAAAAATAGGGCATGACCTGCGTTTGTGTTGATTATCGAGATCCCAATCGTGTATGTCCTAAAGACAACTATCCTAATCCACTCATTTATCAAATCATTGATGAATGTGCCAGGAGCGAGATCGTTTCCTTTATGGATGGTTTTTCTAGTTACAACTAGATCAACATCGCACCGACCGATCAAGAAAAGATAGCTTTTATCTATCCATGGGGTATGTTCATGTACAAGAAGCTCCCTTTTGGCCTCAAAATTGTTGGGGCTACATTTCAGCGAGCAATGTCCTATGCATTTCATGATGTTCACAACATTGTCCAGCCTTACATGAATGACCTTCCCTCTCATTCTCGTAAGCGCCAAGATCACCCAGACCATCTTCGGTAGATTTTTCTATGCTGCAGACACTATGACATTCAGTTAAACCTGCACAAATGTGTTTTCTACATATAATTAGGATGACTCCTCAGATTCATCATTTCCAAGGATGGTATTCACCTTGATCCATTAAAGTCGAGTCCATTGTAAATTTACCCCCTCCATCTTCAATGCACCAACTCCAGAGCCTGCAAGGAAAGGCCAAATTTCTCCGTCATTTTATATCCAATTATGTCGGGCTAGCTACCGGATTTACCTGATTGCTAAAACAAGGAATGCCCTTTGTATGGGATGAGGTGGCCCAAAATGCTTTTGACTATCTCAAGGTCGTCCTCGTAAATGCTCCTCTATTGCACCCATCGGATTATCATCAATATTACTTCCTTTACCTAGCCGCGGCCCCTGGCACCATTGCTATGGTATTGGTCCAAGACGACGACAAAGGCAATGAACATGTGATCAAATACCTTAGTTAGAATCTCCTCGATACTAAAATGCATTATGCACATGTCGAGAAGTTGGCTTTGGTGCCATCTAGGATGTTCAATGCTTTTGGCACTATATCGTTTTGTGCACAACTACAGTGATTTCTAAATGCAACACCATGACCTCTATCCTAACTTGTCAGTTGCTGGGGGGGAAAATATTCTAAATGGATCGTGATCCTGCAAGAATTCAATTTTGTATTTACTACCACCAAATCTAAGAAGTCACTCATTTTCGCCAAATTGATTTGTTCCCTTCCCTCTAAGTCTTTTCCTATTGGTGTAGATGAATAACTTCCAGAAAAGACCCTCTTTCTGATTAGCACCCTTGGTCTGTGGCATGGTGATATCATCGTGTATCTCTAGACATCCACATTTTGGTCTGTGTTGACTAAGGATGACCACCGAAGGATTCGGAATCACTGCCAACCCTACCGTATTATTTGCGATACTTTATATCGTGTCGGTGTTGATTAAGTTCTTTGTCGATGCCTTACAATCGAGGAAGCTGAAAGCGTTCTCAATGATTGCCACTCAGGGGCCTATGGTGGTCACATGTCTGGTTACGCTACAGCTCAAAAAATCCTTCGCGCTAGTTATTTCTGGCTGTCTATCTTTAAGGACTGCATTCTTGTTGTTCACAAGTGCCACGAATGCCAAATTTACCAAAGCAAGATGTGTGCCACACCCGCTCACCTACACCTCGTCATTACGGTTGGTCCTTTTGCCAAATGGGGCATCGATTATATGACATGTAACCCTCGTTTGGCCAGGGGGCATGGCTATATTATGTTGCTGTGGATTATTTCCCCAAATGGATCGAAGCAATGCCTACTTACTCTACAGATGGTAAGATGACGAATCAATTCCTTTTAAACCATGTTATTTCCAGGTTCAACTTACCTCAAGCCATTGTCACAGACCATGGATCCCATTTCAGAGATTACATGATGGCTAAGCTAAAATTTGCATTGGGCTTGCGCCATGATGGCTTGACCCCATATTATCCTCAGGCCAATAGCCAAGTTGAAGCCATGAACAAGGTCTTGGTCACAATGCTTCAACGTACAATTTGGATGCACAAGTCAAATTGGCATCTCATGCTCTTTTAAGCTCTGTGGGCCTACTGAACCTCAACCAAAGATGTAACTAGTTTCACACCATTCCAGCTGGTCTATGGTCTGGAAGCAACATTGCCGATCGAATGCGAGATTCCTTCACTCAATTCAGTTGTTGAAATCCTCCCCAAAATGTCACCTCAAGAGGAATGCCTCTTATATTTAGAATGATTAGACGAGACTCGCCGTCTCATCGCCTTGGTCATCATAAATGAATAGCTGCTTTGTTTTTATCGGCCTGTGAAAAGACAGTTGACAAGCAACCCAATCAAGTAATAGATATTTCTCTTCTAGCTTACCACTTTTGGATTACTTATGTTACTACTACACTATTACGATTCCTGCTTACAGCCTTGGGACTTTTTCATGGGCTGAAAATAATAGCGTACCCATCACTTCCCAATCCAACCTCCCATCATTCACAAACAGATCACACGTACCCCTCCTCATTCCCCTGATCACGTACCCATCGTTACCAGCCATCGTCCCCTTCATCCAAAGCACAAAAGAAATGGGTAAAATCCCATTTTGATCAATCGGTCTCCCCTGGCGCATTCTCTAAGGGTGATTTGGTCTTACTATACGACTAAGCTAATGATAAGCTAGGGGCAGGCAAGTTCGAACCCATGTGGCATGGGCCCTACATTGTTAAATGTGTTTTGGAGAAAGGAGCCCATGAGCTTATTCATTATGAAGGAAATCCTCTCTATAAGCCCTGAAACAGGCTTTACCTCAAGAAGTAATATTCTTAGGTCATATTGCATGGTTACTTGTATACGTTAGTGTGTCATTCATTTTTGTGCAGTGTGGTTTTGTGTGTTAGTTTTCAAACAGCTTTCCTGTTTACCATGCTTTTCTTGCATTGCAAATGTCTGCGACTCCCCACATTGGTTTTGCTGATGGTGCTTGTCGCAGTACCCAGAACCTATCATCTGCGGCATGGGCTATTTATGACCCTAACGGTGAGTTGATTGACCTTCAAGGTATCTGTCTAGGTTGCACAACTAACAACATTGTTGAATACAACATGGTCATCGAACTATTGTCAGAAGCCATCACTCTTGACATCAGAGAGTTGGTTGTCAACTTGGATTCACAGCTTGTCATCTTTTAACTCAACGGGAAATATTCCATCAGAAACCCTCAAATTTTGAGAACGTATCTTCGTATCCTTCTATTGGAAAGACATTTTGATTACATTACTTATCATCATATTCCTAGACGCATGAATACATTGATAGATTCATTAGCAAATTATGTGTTGGATAGAAATTTACAAAACACATGAAAATATAAAACAAACCATTTGTACCATAGTAGACAAGAAAATACAACACATACATACATACATACATACATACATACATACATACATATATATATATATATATATATGTATGTATGTATGTATGTCTATATATATATATATATATATATATAATATTTATTATATATATATATATAAGACATATATATATAGACATACATATATATATAGACATATATATATATAGACATATATATATATATATGTATGTATATATATATATATATACATATACATATATATATACATATACATATATATATTATATAATATATATATATATAAATATATAGTATATATACATATATATATATATATATATACATATACATATATATATACATATATATTATATATACATATATCTATATATATATACATATATATATATAACATATATATATATATATATATATAAATATATATATATATTAAAATATATATATATAATATATAAATATATATATAATAGATATATATATATATAATATATACATATATATATATATATATATATATATATATGGTGAAAATGTTTGATACATTAGAACCCCAAAAAATAATGTGTGTCCAAAATAACATCAGCAGCTCGCAGGCCTCAAAAAATGTAAGTGCTGGACCTAGGGACTAATCAGCATGGTGATCATGGCAGCACGATATAGCTCGTGGAACTCGAGTTAGTAATCGACAGATCCGATCTAAGACTCCCATCGTGTGTCTCTGGCACTGACGAGGAATGTCTCCTACCTAAACATACTCCGGGATGCCATGATTCAACCCCTCAAGGTTCCTCACAATCTCCTCCTCATTGTCACTCCCCTCCTAATAAGGAGCGACATCATCGATAGGGCGGGGGATGCACCTAGCTATTGGGGGCATCCCAACATGCTGCTTTAGTCCAACGTCTGCATTAACAAGAGAAATGTTATAAGCACATATATACCAAAAACAATTAAAAAATCTCAACATTAAAAATTTGATTTTTTATCGTCATCATCGAAGTCCTCTCCATTTGGTAAGGGCATATCTGGATCTCCAGGGAAGTCGATGCCACCATATGGGCAATCCTCCACGACGATCTTCTATCGTCGTAGCCATGAAAAGAATGCAAGTTGGTATGACATGTGCTAACCCCCAGTGATCCTAGGCATCAAATGACTCTAGTGGACCATCCACAAATTGCGTGGCATAGGAGGATCTATCTCAGTTAGCTGATACTGGAAAAGTGGTACCCGTTCCAAGAAAAATGTCACAAGCATGGATCTGAAGAAAAAATTCTTCAGATTTCCCACCTTAACTTTGGATAGCTGGCGCTTGATGTTGATCTTCATGGCCTCTACCCAGTTGAAGATCATAGGAGTTGTATAGTCGATAGCATAAAGGAACTTCGACATGTTGGTCTCATGTTTCGCCTGAGACCTGGCCACTCTATTGACGGTCAACAGAAGCACTCTCAGTGTCAGATCATAAACACTAGAAATCTCAATCTTCCCACTTTTGGATTTTAGGGCCTCAGGGCAGTGTTTGGCAAGCAATGAAGATATGCTTGCCCCAATCGGTCATGACCCATACAAGTTCATTGTTTCCCCTCTGCGGGACAGTCCAGTGATGAAGTATATATCTAAAGTTTCCAACTCCAGCTCCTGGTCACCAATGACAAATATATCTTGATTAATGTCCCAAAGACTAATCAGGTACCGAAGCAACTTGGGCTGGGCCCTCATCCCTGGCATGAGAAAGACTTTGAGGAGCCCGCAAGCCCTCAAAGCTTCCAGGAAATTTGGGTCATTCATTGCCTAGGTTTCAACATCCTCATGTTCCCGTTCTTTCCAGTCCACCATTTCCACTGATTCTTTCCTACAAAATCCATTAATTTGAGTCAACAATCATGCTTGGCCGATAAAATTTGAGTTTAAACGATGATTTTTTTAAGAAATAGGATTTTTCCCTATTCATGGCGTCGACACGCATATTTTAAAAATAGTTGTGCCAAACGACATGGCTGGCTTTGTTAATCACCCTAGGCCGGCACGATTTTGTGGGCAGAAATCGCGCCGACCGAGGGCGAAAAGGTTTTTCAAAAACCCCCTTAAAAAACTAAAAAATGGTTAAAAACATAAATAAAGGACATGGAAATAGAGCTCAGGGATTTAGCTTTTACATGGAACTAGCTGCTCATCGATTGACCTCCCGGATCTCCCATAATCTACTCTAGAACAATTAGGGAAAAAGTGAGTAAAAAGCTTTTCACAGCAAGGTAAAATGGTAAGTGGTAAAAATATATTTACTTTTCTCCTTTTTATTAAATTTTTCATGAAAATATTAGGTTTTTGTAAATATTTTGACCTATTTTGCCTCAATAATTGGATAATACACTTTACCTTTTTGTGCAGCGATAGGTGATGGATGTTCGACGATGATGATGAGTCACGTTTCAACTCTTTTCTCAACTCATTAAACTCCTATGAAAATATGGTTGAGTATTTTTCCCTTTTGACTCGCAAAAGAAAATAAGGGGGTCCGCTTTCATCTCTTTTCCGACCCTTTAAAAGAGAAAAGATGGTCGAGCCCTTGTTGTTTCGAACTCGTTAGATGATGTGAAACGTCATGTGCCCAGTAAAAGTTTACCACTTTTTTGGGTTAGGAGGCACTATTTATGAAAAATGTACTCCTTGATTGAAATGGTCAAGTGGGTCTCTCAAGTATTGTTTCTTCCTTTTCAGGCTTGAGAGACACAAATGTACCAAAAGGGACCATGTGGAGTTTTCTTTTTTGTGTCTTTTTCAAACTCTCTAAACATGAAAAATATACCGAGTTACACCTTTGTTGGACTCGTTAAAATATTAAATGACATCGCATTCGTCACCATGATGAATGTGAGCTTCTCCTTCATAGGTCTCGTTAAACTTACCAGGTTGGATTCATCCGAAGGATGAACTTACATTGCAAGCATATGTTATCCCCTTCCAGCTTGTGATTAAAAAATAATTGGGGTACCTACCAGAAATGGTGGGGGAAAATTTGGAAATCTATGAGTTGTGTCGACAGCTCACTTTTGAACATGACACTCTTTGCTTCGTGTTAGTTTCAGATATCCTCCTTTGTATCATTGACCTTCCTGGGTTGGGTCATTCATTTTTTTCCTTCCATTCGATCTTTCCCATGTCATCATGGCCACCGATCTCATGGATCCAAAAGCTACCAAACTTCCAATTGTGTCACTGATATCTTCAAGAGTTGTCCTTTTGCAGTTACACTTATCTCCGATTCTCTGTATCATCCAAAATCATTTTGAATCCTTTTGTCTTGTGTCATTGATGTGGGAAACATTATGGCACTGCTTCGACGTGGTCGCTTTCCATTGACTTCAACTCATTATCTGGGAAGTTGACCGAGAGACTCCCTTCCAGTACCTTATAGCTTGCATGCCCTAATAACAAGTTCTTCACACTCAATGATAATTTCACATCATTGGATTTCATTCGAGTGATTTCACAGGTGTTTGACTTCAGTTCCTCTATTCACATTCCATGGATTGTGCTGATAATACCTTGAAGACCATTGCCATTAGTGGTTTCTCTCATGATTATTAACAGTTTATATCATTGACTCGTAATTAAATGAATTTCTAGCATGTTCGACATCAACACATCCATTCACATGTTAGAATCTGTACTTTGATCGGGTCGTGTTGGAGAAAAAGATCTTGGACTTAGATCACAAACATCCAGGTTGCAAAGTGATGTGACATGGTTCACAAACGTCCAGGTTGCAAAGTGACGTGACATGGTTATGTTGATATGCATGTCTCTTTTAGATGGATGGCTGCAACCATACCATGAGTTATCATTTGTGATCCCTCTCATTATTGGATGGTGGTGACCATACCTTGGTTTCATTATGATCCTCTTTGACGGATGGCAATAGCCATACCTGGATCCCTTTATTTGATCATTCTCTAGATGGCTGCATCCATGCCATGATTCATGTATCATTTGAAAAAGCTCTCAGTTATGTATATGTATCTATACTTGTTTTCAAGTTTTCTGATGGCAGACTACAGTTCCCCACATTGATTCATAAAGCATTTCATCCCTCAATCTAGCTCGACCTTCACACTTTAGGGGGCATCTGTTACATAGCATTTTTTCACTGTCCCTGTACTCCCTGTTCCTTGATCCTAGAGGACCTCTACAGTGAACCCCACATGCTTTCCCCTCATGAAGAAACCCCCATTGTGTCCCTCTTCATGAGCCAATCAATTCCCTTTTGCACCATTTCCCCTAAAACTTCTGTTTTTCCTAGTTTACAAGACCGGTGCTAATGACTTTTGCCTCTCCTACATAGATGTGTAGATATTAGCATCATCCCTAGCACCGACTAGAGCGAATAAGCTGTGTTCCAGTGGCATCGGTCTTGCTATGGAAAGTTTTTTAAATTAGGAGTTGAAGCTTCCAACTCTAGAAGCTTCGTAATGGAAGTCTGGTAAATGGTTTGGCCGGATGGGGTTGAGGATGTTAGTTTGGGCTCCTTTCCCCTATAATTATGGAACTACCTCAAGGGATAAGACCTTCTCCCATGAGAAGAGGATCCATATCCCATCCATTCATCCTATATAAACCTCCCTTCTTCCCAAGTACAAGCTAGTGTTAATGTTAGTGTGCTAGTGCTATTTTGGTTTGCATTAAACATCAAGCTATTCATAGTTGTAGCTATCTAGTTGTGTGAAGAAGAAGTGTGATTTGGTTTGGAGTGAAGCCTAAAGGGAAGAGCCTTAAAACTATTTTGGATTGAGGCCATCATGGAATGCTAGCAAAAGTGTGTGGGAACTTGGACTTGTCAGAGGAGAATTGCAACGTCAAGACAATGGTTGTAATCTCTCTTTGATATTAATATATGCAACTATCGATTGATTTCCTACATGATTTGTCATCTTACATATTCATGGCTTAATTTTTCTTAACTTGTTAAGTAGGTTGAATTACAATTTATCTATTATCATGTTTGTTGTCTGCTGTTGTTTACTTGTTTCAGGTGCTTGAAGAAGGAAGCGAGAGATAGCTAGAGTGAGCAAGCAAGGACATCATCAAACAGGATAAGTGTACTAAGAGGTAGGCCCTCTTAATTGGTTATAACCTAAGGAGATCTTCCATAGAATGTATCTATTGTGGCTAGACCCATTATCGGGCTAGAGGAATTTGTTTGTGCCCACACTTATAATTTTGTCTCTTAAAGTAAAAAATATGTTTATAATGTTTACTTTATGGAAATCTTGATATGATGCCTGGTAGAAAATGAACCTTTGAACCTAGTAATCAACCATAAAGTCACCCTAGCAACTACCCAAAAATGGAAAACATTGAAGTTGAGATCCATGAAAATGTAGCGATACCAATTCAAGTTGCACCATTAAAAGACTTTATTTGCAGAGCCTCCACCTCGTTAGACCTATAGGAGAAGGTACTAGAAGTTTAGTTGTAGCCAAGATATTAAGCATGCAACCACATAATCCTATTTAGAGGGAAGGCCACTGGTCAAAATGCATCAAGAAGTATGGATGCAAAATCAAATCCATCCAATTTCAAGAAGCAATGAAGAAATCTTGAACACAATTTATGCATGCGTAAATGCACATGCGCGCACACACACACAAAATTGTAGACCTAAACGTTAAGTTCAACCAAGAAGAAAACTTAGCCATGTTCACCAATCCTAATGGAAGTCATAAGTTGAAAGGATAACTTTGAACCCAAATTAAAGAGATACTCATAAACAATAAAAATATAAGGGAAAATTATTTATGGAATTATTTACATGAATGCGAGAAAATTCCATTAAGGTTTTTACCAAAAACGTTATCACCTTGAAAAAAAGCTCATACAAAAATTACAAATGTCCAAACCAACCAATGAATAAAACCGTAGTATGACCACAAAAGCCTTAAAATGAACACAACAAGAAAGGAAATGAGCTAAGTTCGCCAGCTATCAACTTTTCACTGAATTATTATCTGAATAGGGTGTAGAGACCTAACACCAATAACTAAAGTTTGAAGCATTGCAAGTTATGTTCACATTATAGGTAAAATGGTGTACATGTATAATTAACATACCCCTAAAGTTTGGGACAAGAAATATCAAAGTGAATCAAGATGTTATTGCAAATAAGGAAAGTGTTTTAGATGCTTAATGCATAACTAATATGATGTTTTGGAGATGTTAATTACAATGATTGAAAATTATTTTCTTCAACTATGTTAATGGAATTTTGGACATGTTTGTAACAACTATTTTCATTTCACCCCATATATGAAAATATAATTGTGTAAGCATCGATGTGGGATCCAAATCTGGCCAACATGATTGATTTTGAACACATGAAATTAATGTGAAATCAATTGATGGTTGATTGAAGGATGGGACACATGGATCAAGATCTACAGCGGAGAACTTGTTGTGTGTCGTGAACAATCCCAATTGGCCACACTAAATTCCTTAACACTCGGATGGCTAACCCAAAGACCATCACTAATAGGAATTATGAGATGGGATTGGATGATGTGGGAGTAGGAAAATAGCCATCCACCATCCCCCCATTTATCGACGTCGGGCGAAGGCCTTAGAACAAGGAGACTTGTCATGGAAGACAACCCAACGTATAAGACAAACTACCAGGTATGTTGATATTTTTCTAGGATATTATTTTACCTACACTTATTATGGCCACATAGCAACAATTTGTAGAGTAAACATATCCTACAAGTAACTCAGATCTAGAATAAGAAATCATCAAAGGAAAAGGAAACCCAGGTACAATAATTCTTTTTCTCCTTTGAACTATCTGGTTCAATGTTTTAAGTGTCAAAATTTTGGGCATATAGCATTTGATCGCAGATGAAGAGGCATGAACCAATTATTGAGGAAATTGAACAAAAGCCCATGGTATAGAAAGAAAGGGAAAAAAAATGTGATACTTTTTTTTATGCTAAGAATGAAGGGAGTCATTTTAGACAATCATTGTTCCAAACACATGTTAAGAGACAAAAGCAAGTTCTTGACATGGAAACTAGTGGAAAAGGGTAATGTAACCTTTGGTAACAATGCACCTGGTAAGATTGTTGGTAAATGAGTTGTTAGCTTGTCTAATGGCAAAGGTAAAGCTAAATGTTGATGCATTGAAGCATAACCTTCTTAATGTGTCACATATATGTGATCAAGGCTATGATGTGATTTTTAAAGCTAAACACTGTCAAATCAAGTCTACAGGCACATGTTAGATAATGGATGAAGATGTGAGAACATATAACAATTAATGATGAAACTTGGATATGGAATAAGAGACTTGGACATTTGAACTTTGATCAGATAGTCAAACTAAGCAAGAAGAATGGTGTGAAGGATTTACCCAGGCTTTCAAAACTAGAGAATTTGATTTCCAAATCTTGTTAATTGGGAAAGAAAACTAGATTACCATTCAAGTCTAAGGATAGTTCATCATTAAAGCCATTGAATGTAATACACATGGACTTGTGTGGACCATCAAGGACCCAATCACCCATAGGTAAATTGTATTTCATGCTTATCATTGATGATTTCAGCGGGATGATGTGGGCTTCTTTTCTTAGAGATAAATATGAAGCCTTTGAAAATTTTAAAGAGATCAAATCCATGGTTGAAAATGAAACTGATTGAAAAATCAAGAGCATTAGATATGATGATGGAGGTGAATTCACTTCAAAAGAGTTTGATTATTTTTGAAAGAAACATGCCATCAAAAGGAAGTTCACAATATAAAAGACTCCATAACCAAATGGTGTTGTAGAGATAACAAACAGATCAATCCAACAACTAGCTAGAGCCATGATGGATGATAGGAAAGTTCAACAAATATTTTGGGTTGACGTTATTCACACAACAACGGTGATTCTCAACAAAGCTCATTTTAGACCAAACATGAAAAACTCCCTATGAGCTTTGGTATGGAAGATCTACAACTATGAAACATTTTAGGGTTTTTGGTAGTAAATGTTACATCAAGAGGAGTGATGAAAAGCTTGGTAAGTTTGAAACAAGGGATGATGAAGGAATTTTTCTTGCATATTCTCAAAACAAATAAAGGATATTGATGCTATAATAAGAATACCAAGAGGATTGTTTATTGTATTGAAGTCAAAGTGGATGAATATCTTGAATCTAAGGACAAATAGCTGGTAAATACTAGTGCAAAAGAATTAGTTATCAATAATGAGGAAAAAAATGAGCCACCTACAGAAGAAGAAGACACTGAAGAATCCTCTAGTTCTCAAGCCAAGGAGCCCTCCAGGTATGTGCAAAAATATCAACTAGCTGACCAGATTTTTGGTTATTTAACAATAGGTGTTCAGACAAGAATGAAGTTGTTAACTCTCCCTGTACAAGCACATGCAACTCTGCTATCATTAGAGGAAACAAAGGATGTTGCATAATGATTTAGGTGGATCTCTAAAAAGTAACAGTGGAAATCTAGATAAACATAGCATCAGATCAAAGTGCTCATCATCCTGATTCCAATGACGTAAATGGAACTCGAATCCAAGCTCATATGAAGAAGTTAGAGCAAGTCAAAGATCATGGACATGTGGTGAAGAAGATGACATGGCAGAACTCCCATCAAATGGGGAAGCGCCAAATGGCAAGCCGCCATTGGTCCCGCATTTCGCTTATCACAAAAGGTAGAGGTCATCAGTTTCAAATCAACCCTAGGCAAGGAAAGTTGTGATGCAATGATCGCATATCACAATTGCAAAAGGCAGAGGTTATCAGTTTCAAATCGTCCCTAGGCAAGAAAAGTTGTGATGCAATGATCACATATCGCAATTGCAAAAGGAAAGTGTTTACGAATCGGCCTTGGTAGGATCCAAGTTGCAATATTGCATATTATGGATCGTAGGTGGATAAAGTGTTTACGAACCAGCCCCCGTCAGTCAGGATTGTGATGTGATGATAACAATCACACATCGGAAAGGGAAGGTAGTACATAATCGTCCCCCGGCGGTCAAGATTGCAATTCTGATATCACAATCGCATATCACACACACTGCATGCATAGACTATAAGATCTGCAGGTTCTGCCGATTTGCAATTTGCAATATGGTGTATTGGCACTGATGAATTAAGGTTCTCCATTTATAGCACTATCAGGTCCCATAAACCCGTTAGTTTAAGGAGTTTAGTGTCAATTCTCTATGTTTAAGTCGTCGGTTTAGGGAATTAATCACCGGTTAAGAAGATAAGCATGAAATATTTCGTGGAACAATTTTTTTGGTATTTTTACTATATTTAATAGGGTTGTACATGTGCACTATTCCAAGACCGAGAATCTCTGTGTATTGAAACAAAATCACCTGATATACTTATCATTTGTTGAGAACTGCCTGGGGATTGAGGAGTTAGCCACCAGCTTATATAAAGGACTATCCACATCGGAAAAAGGAGACTGACACAATAATTCAGAAGATTAGTGCATGCAATAATAACCTGACCTGGCAGAAGGCCAGGACCTTGGCTTGAGTAGCAAGGAGGTTTGGAGAGGGTACAGAAATCCCGATTATCTGAATTGGGTGTTCAGATAGGCAGTTTTGCACAATGTTTTGCCAGGATTAAAGTGGTACTATATGTTTTTGAAGTTGGGCTCTCCATTCTTTGTCCATCTTCCAGCTTGGAGGTATAAGGATTGTAAATGAATGTTTCTTTTACTTTTATCTCTTTTTATGCCACTTGATGAAAGAAGGCCTCCCCACTATTGAACAGGGCCCAGAGACGTAGTCCAAATTGGACAAATATCGTAATCAAATCTTTGTGTCATGGTTTCATGCTTATCTTGTTATTTCCATATTGTTTTATGTGTTTTTAAGTGCCATGGTTAATCAACTCGTGATCCAAAAATGGATCTGGAATAAACCTATAAGTATAAGAGACTTCATATAAGAGGTAAAAGGTGACAAATGGCACAAATCCTTTGTAAATCAGAGGAAAATGAAAGTCACAGGTTGCTCTTAGAAATAGTCATTGCAGAGATCTCTTCATTCTAAATCCAACGCAACTTAAATGGGAAAAAATAGACTTTAGGTGAAGAAGTTATCGCAGGAAGAACTTCCCCTTTATCCTTTGAAAAAGGGGTAAATTCCATTAAAAATGGCATAAAAGGCTATTTGAGGAAAATTGCATCGCATGAGACAAAGAGGAGGACTTAAGGTCAGGTGGAAGGCACCCCTAATCAGCAACCTCTGATGATCGGATTGGCGGGTTGGATCAGAGGTAGGCAGTGTATACCCAAGGCAAAGGTCTCGGGCCGATGCGATATTGCAATCACAATCCAAGCTACATAGAGGAGCAGGACTATATACATACATATATGTGATGCGACTGGCTGGACCTGACAGGCTTATAAGTGATATTTGATATAATTTGAGATCTGTAAAAAGATCTTTTTCTATGTAAAGTTGTGTTTTCGTTAATTAAACAAAAAATAAGGAAAACGTAATTTGCGTGATGTTGCTAGACCCGAAAGGGTTATTAATATTGTTATATATGATTTCAAGTCTGATAAAGCCATAATACGGGATTTTTCAATGTTTAATGTATTTCTTTAATACAAAGGAAACAAGCAATATTTTGGGAGGACCAAAGGTGGAAAGAGGTTTTGGCTGAGCTCCGCCTGAGCCCGTACATTGGCTGCAACGTTTCAAGGCTAAAGAGAGAGAAAACCACCCTCATCGGGTGGTTAACCCCCGTATGAAAGGGCCACCCGAAATAAACCATAGCCGTTGGATCTGGATCTCCCACATCAATGGGGGAGATGTGGTAAGCGGTGTGAAGGTGGACCCAATAGGAGTATAGACCGGATTCGAGGACTTTCGAAGTCTAATGGACAATGTTTTGGTGGTTTTTCCCATGTTTGAATGCATTTCTCTTTGTAAACAGAGAGCAGTTGTTTGAGGGATTTCAAAGGCTTGATGCACTCTTCCATTGCAGAACAGGTGGCCACCTCCCCTAAAGGTATTAGCAATGATTATTTAATGCTTAGAGAGGGGATTTGAGTGGAACAAAGAAGGAAGCTAGATGGCCAGTCGAATAGATAGTGCAGAGAAGCCACAAAGCCATATGGGAATGATTGGATCACAGAGAAATGACCAGGGAAGCCCAAAGTTGGGAAGATGCCTAAAAAGAGATAGAGAGCACGATGGAGAAAAATAGGAGGAAGAAGGTAGCAGAAGGTTGTTGCAAGAGAGCAGAGAGAGCCAAGGAGCTACTACACAGAGCAACTAAGGAAGCCTTTGGGGTCACTTGAATTTTAATTGAAAAGCCAGAGAGCTAAAGGTTGCAGAGGGCCAAGAAGCCAGAGCCGAAGAGCCAGAGCCAAATCCAGAGCCGAAGAGCCAGAGCTAGAGCCAAGATCCAGAGCCAAGAGCCAGAGCCAGAGTCAAGAGCCAGAGTCAAAGAGCCAGAGCCAGAGCTAGAGCCAAGTGCCAAAGCCAAGAGCTAGAGCCAAGAGCCAGAGCCAAAGTCGAAGAGATGGAGCGAGAGCCAAGAGCTAGAAAGCTAAGAGATTTAAGAGCTAGGGATAAAATAGTTTCTAAACCCATCGTTTCTATGTACAACAGTGGAGTTGAGCCAAGAGCTTGTAAAAAGGACTTTGCCATAATCCTAGAGAGCCTAGTTGAGTTGACTAGAGCTCACAAAGATGTAACCCAAGAGTTTTGGGTGAACTCCAAATTAATATTGCTATTTTGTGTTTGTTTTTACTGCTACATTATTTACTGTTATATGTATTTATATATCAATTCAAGCACATTTACATATTAGCACAAACAACAGATTTTAAAGCATATAATTAGTTTAAATCAAATACTAGCATACACCTATATTTTCAAGCATTTTTAATTCCACATTGGTTAATCATGAAGACTTGGGAATATTTAAAGCTTTGGAAGTCGGAGAGGTTCTTGTAACTTAGACAAGAAGCCTAAGAGCCCCATTTTCAGATCAGGTGGTATCAGAGCTTAAGATTGATTAACCACACCTTCAAAAAAGGTTATATCAGAATGCTTGATTGACAGAACAAAGATTATTTGTTTGAAAGGTGTCTAGGAAGTCAAGGATTGATTGTATGCTTGTTACAGACTGACTATTGTTTGAGCTTGAAGAGGTGAAGAGAAAGCTATAGATAGATCAGTCTAGCAAGGACAAGAAGAAATAAGAAGTCATTGACATAATGATAACTTCTGCAAGTGAGTCCTCGAATTCTGCTTTCTTCACAAGATTCTTTGATGAAGACATGAAGAAAGAATTGTCCACCATGATGGATATGGTGAGAGAAATGTATGAGGATGGAAGGAAGAGTAGCATACTTAGAGAGTAGTTGAATTCCATGAAGGAAGAGAAGCAATTGCTTTCCAACAGACTATAGGAAATGGAGAGGCAACTTCATATTGCAAATATGAACCTGAAAAGGATGCATGAGTTTGAGTCATGACTCTTTGTTGCTAGAGAAGCCTTGGTCAAGTATCAGCTTGAAGAAGAGGTAAGCCATTCCAGTTTGTCTTCAAATTCCTCTAAGAATGCTTATATTGGTTCTTTGAAAAACATACCAAAGGCATAGGTTCCAAGCTAATGTCCAAGATGGGCTATGAAGGAAATGGCTTGGGTAGACATGCACAAGGTATTGTTGAGCCAATAATGATTGAGGAAAGGCCTAAGTATTTGGGTCTTGGCTATGGACAAGTTTATGGAGAAACTTCCAAGGCTGCCATGAAGGCCATTGAAACAACTCCAAGAAGGAGTTGCATTACAGAGTGTGAAGACTGTATTTAGGAGGAATGCAAAAGCTTGAAACATCAATTGGAGGATGCAGCTGTTCAGAGGCACACACTTGAACTAGAGAGTTGGGGAGACTCTAACAACCTTGAAGAGATTGATGATGTTCCAAAGGGAGCCACTTCTTCATTTGCTTCACCTCCTCATGAAGGCAATAAAGGTGAAAGAGGTAGGTATAAATCTTGTTCTAAACATTTTCCTTTTGATTTTGCAAAGCATGGTAAATTTCCACATATGTATGGGAAAAGAATTGCATGTTCGTTTTGTGGTTTGGATAACCATAATGTTTCTAGATGTTGGAAGAGAATGGCCACATACAAGAAACTTTTGAAGGAAATGAAGCAAGAAGCCAAAGGTCCATTGGACAAGGAAAATCATGTGGTCAAGAGGATGCACATGTAGTGCACTTACTGCCATAAGCAAGGACATCTTGCTGCAAAATGTTGGACATTGAATCCAACAATGCTTCCACCAAAGCTGAAGAGAGTGAAAAGAGAAGATGGCAGAAAGGGAAGTGAAGATTCCATGAATGATGTGTCTCAGAATGATTCACATGATGATTCTGATCTGCAGAAAAAGGTAGTACCTTTGAAAGGGATTGGTGAGGAATGGTTAGAGTTCTTATCCAATTAAGATTGCATGTCTATTGATGCATCTATTTGCATTTATTTGTTAATGGAATGCAAGTTGCTGGATTTTACCAAGTAGGTGAATGGAGAAGTTGAGTAGGAGACTCACTTTGTTGCTGCAACATTATATTTCATTTCAACTTTGAAAGTACAGTGTGCTTAAGTGAAAGTTGAAGTATGAAATGCATGCATGAGCAGGAGATGCATGAACACAGGGATGTTGATGATTTCCTTTTATTTGAACATGTATGTGTAATTAACTAAAGGGTTGGTTGCTTTGGCATGCATGTAATGTTGACTTGGGGAAAGTTAACTTGGTCTCCAAGTTGGAGATAGTGATGAAGTGTTTCATCCTTTGAAAAGAGTCCTAATGGTCTTTTCTACATGCTTGACTTAAAGAGTGATTTGTTTAAAGGCATGTTTTGTGGGCTTGTTGTCTAGTCCATCATTTGTATGCAGATGTAAGACATGGAGGTGTTCACAGGCTGTGAAATCTATTTCTTTTGTTGAAGCAGGAGTTTAGGCCATTCCATTTGTTGTCTATGCTTCTTTTGTTGTTAACAATTGTTGTTGACATCTTTTCAAGTAGGTACAAATGAAAGTTTTGTGGAGCAGGTGTACTTCACATTTGTTTGAGCCACCTTGGATCAATGATCAATGTAAAGAAGTTCAAACCACCTTCTATAACCATCTCAGTAGAAGTTCTGGAGGAAGGCAAGGAGGAAGACAGTTCTTCCGAGGAAGACCAGCCCATCCAAGAAGGGAAATGGTCAGAAACTTTGGTTCAGAGGCACTATGCAAGGCAAGTGTAGGGAGGATAAGAGAAGAGGGTGAGTCACTCTCATTTACTGTTCAGATCAGTATATTAGTCTTTTGGAGACCAAAAGTTCTTTAGTGGGAAGGCGTGATCCAAAAATGGATCCTGAATAAACCTCTAAGTCTAAAAGACTTCATATAAGAGGTAAAGGGTGCCAAATGGCACAAGTCCTTTGTAAATTAGAGGAAAATGAAAGTTGCAGGCTGCTCTCAAAAATAGTCTCATTGCAGAGATCTCTTCATTCTGAATCCAACGTAACTTGAATGGGCAAAAACGGACTTTAGATGAAGAAGTTATCGCAGGAAGAAGTTCCCCTTGATCCTTTGAAAAAGGGCAAAATTCTATTAAAAATGGCATAAAAGGCTATTTGAGGAAAATCACATCGCATGAGGCAAAGAGGAGGACTTAAGGTTGGGTGGAAGGCACCCCTGATCAGCGACCTCCGATGATCAGATTGGTGGGCCAGATTGGAGGCAGGCGGTGTATACCCAAGGCAAAGGTCCCAGGCCAGTGTGATATCACGATCACCGATATTAGTAGATCACAATCGAAGCTACACAAAGGAGCGGGACTATATACATATATATACGCAATGCAACTAGCTAGACCTAACGAGCTTATAAGTAATATTTGATATAATTTGAGATCTGTAAAAAGAGATTTTTCTATGTAAAGTTATGTTTTAGTTAAATAAATGAAAACCAAGGGAAACACGGTTTGGGTAATGTTGTTGGACCCAAAAGGGTTATTAATACTGTTATATATGATTTCAATTCCGACAAAGCCATAATACGGGATTTTTCAATGTTTAATGTATTTCTTTAATACAAAGGAAACAAGCAGTATTTCAGGAGGACCGAAGGCAGAAAGAGGTTTTGGCTAGGCTCCGTCCGAGCCCATACATTGGCTGCCATGTGTCTAGGCCCAACAGAGAGAAAACCACCATCATCGGGTGGTTAACCCTCGTAAGAAAGGGCTGCCTGAAATAAACCATAATCGTTGGATTTGGATCTCTCAAATCAATGGTGGAGATGCAGTAAGTGGTGTCAAGGCAGACCCGATAGGAGTGTAGACCAGATTTGAGGACTTTTGAAGTTCGATGGATAATGTTTTGGCGGTTTTTCCTGTGTTTTAATGCATTTCTCTGTGTAAACAGAGAGCAACTGTTTCAAGGATTTCAAAGGCCCGATTCACTCTTCTGTTGTAGAACAGGTGGCCACCTCCCCTAAAGGCATTAGCAATGATTATTTAACGCTCAAAGAGGGGATTTGAGCAGAACAAAGTAGGAAGCCAGATGGCCAGTCGAATAGACAGTGCAGAGAAGCCACAAAGCCGTAGGGGAATGATTAGATCATAGAGAAATGGCCAGGGAAGCCAAAAGCTAGGAAGATGCCTCAAAAAAGCCAAAGAGCACGATTGAAAACAACAGGATGAAGAAGGTAGCAAAAGGCCTGTTGGCTTATTGGGGCCTGACCCGGGTTCAGAAATGTCTAGCCGAACAAATCTCGAAATTACTGGCCCTTTCGGCAACTGTCCACGGAGCGCGGACTAAGGTCTCACCTAAGGTAGTATGGGAGGGTGTTGGGATGAGGTTTCTGCACCCTAGGGATGTCTTGATGAGGTCTGGAAGTTCACGAACCGATTCTACGTGTTGTGCTACTCCCGCACAACCATCTATTCAAAGTATCTACCTTCGCATGAATGCGAGCGCGAGTCTGATTTATCTTTACTGTCCTTAATAATATTATAGATCTTAATGTACTTAAGACATTACAATGCTTCATTTAACAGTTAACATAGTAGAAATACACACAATCATAAACCATAAACAGATGCATAAACCAAAATATAGAATAGATACACAATATTCCAAAACCAACTTATCTTTATTAATGCCTTTATCCAATTACAATCCACTTCCTACCCTGCACACACAATTGTAGGGGTTTGCGCACACAGCTACAGACTCTACCAAGCCTCCGTGCACTCAGCTGCGGAGCCTCTATCTCTTATTACAACCCAAAACTCAGACTTACAGACTCAAATCTAATATCACCTTCAGACACCCATATCACTTATTACCTTACCAAAAACTACCTTTTACACTTAGAACCTTGCTCTTAATTATACATTCCCCATGCTCTGTAGACCATGGGAAGACCGACACATTCTAGATTAATTTACCATATTTTAGGGTGGACTACCCTTAGACTTGACCCATTACAATTCGCGCTCTGCGCACTTCACGAAACTTTTACAATATCAATACCCAAAAATGTGGGCTTTAAGCCCCAAAACCGTTATGTAGGGGGTCTGCTGCCCAAAGGGCCCCCAACACAATCATCATGACTCATCCCAAGTCACTCGTCGGTGCGGCGAGATGCGCTGCCAAGGCTTCACAGTCCACCATCCCTGTGAGTGACATACTGTGCTTCATTGTTCCATCATTGCCTCCTGCAACACTTCTTCAAGCTCCTACTCCATTTCCCCTGCTAATTCACATAATCGATGATGCTCATTCTACTCTACTCGGTTAACACAAAGTGGCTCCTCATAGGATTTTAGCTCTAGCTGAGATGCCAAAGCCGTGCTCTTTGTGAAAGACCAACAAGCTTCCGATCTCTAGTCCCATATACTCAATATCTAGTGAAGCTTGTGTTGCTTTTTTGCAAGAGAGATGTTGTTGTCCGCGAGGTCCAAATCTTCTAGTTTCGTCATGGGCACGTAGCCCAGGGATGCACTTTTCAATGGCATTCTGTCTTTTATCCCAAGATTCACCATCTCACCCTTATTTTTCATAGATCGCTTACCAGATCACAAGTTTCATGGCGACATCCAGATTAGCTCTGCTATCTGTCTGGGAATTTGTGGTATATCTCCCACCACTAGCATTGGGCTAGGCACGACGACTTCAGTTGTTGGCATTACGCTGTCCTGAAGGTCCTATGTCTCTAGGTTTATTCTCAATGCATCGAAATTGGATGGGTCCATATCTATCAGATAGCTCAATAACCTAGGTCTCATAGTGCCATGGTTTGTTCGATAGAAGACCAGCTATGATTTATAGGCTGGACAATATTCAAATTCAACGGTTCCCTCCTTTTCTGGTTCATTAATGCGATACAGACTAGACATCGTTTCAAATCCAATTTTGACTTCATGTCTTAAATGCGCACTATCCACTCCTTATTGTCTCATATTGACCATCTTGTCATGAACAGTGACCTCAATGGTCACTTTCCCGCCTTTCTGCGTAGCAGCCCAGCCTTTTATGCATGCCCGCGATTCCTACAATAAACACTCCTTATGTGGAACCCTATTTCCACGCAGATTTCTTACAGAATCGTTTATAGTCCCATGCCTTCTTTCAACTGCTTGAAGTGTTGAGACTATACTTCGGTTGGTTAGTCAGACAATCGGCCCACTCGTGTAGAGCTTCAGGTGACTGTCATTTACTCTTCCTGGGAAGGGCTCTCCATTAAGCTTGCCGAGCTGGACCGCGCCTCCATCTGTGACCTCTTTATCTACATATGGTCCCAACCAATGCATTCAAAGTTTTCCAAGGAATTTCTTGAACTTGCTATCATACAGCAATACTAAATCTTTTACCTTGAACGTGCGCAACTTGATGTGGCAATTGTGCCAAGCT
>APFE030849274.1:37253-56748 GCA_000404065.3 Pinus taeda | reverse complement strand
GATCTCCTTCAAGCGATCAAGCTTCTACCAAAGGACCTGCTCTAATACCAATTGTTGGAAATAATACTGAGGGGGGTGGGTGAATCAGTATTATCAAATCAATAAAAAAATTTCATTTCCATACTTAGATACATATACGCTACTTCAATTAAGGGAACCTGCGTGTATATGCAACTGTGTATAATACAACTAGCGTATATCCAGAATACTTATGATTCAGTTAATCCATTAAATGTTGATCTTTAGTTAGTGCATCAAAAATTCATTAGCCATATGAATAGTAAGCAGGTGCAGTAAAACAAAACAGATCATCACACACAAGAAGCACACATGAACACCATGATATAAGGTGGAAACCCAATGTGGGTGAAAACCACCTGCTGCAAGTCATCTCAATCTTCTTTTAATAAGAAAATTCTTTTACAATAGTTCTGTACTGGTGCAGTCTTATACCAGTACGCAGGCTTCTACCTACAGAAGGCTACAACCTTCTCTCGTTCTTCAGACTCTCCTGGAAGGGAGCTACCACCTCCTTAGCTCTTGTACTAGATGATGTACTAGTACGTAGGCGCTGGCCTACAATCTCCTTTCATCCTCCAGGGACCACATTTCATACATTTTTCAGACCGGATACTCCTGAAGCACAACTCCATAATCTGAAAGGCCACGTTTCATCCAATTTTCATACTGGACCCATTAATATCATTGAAGCACACAATCAATCAACACTAGCATCATCAATCTCTGAATCACCCAATATTGAATCACTGAAGCCCTGTTAACAAAATGAAGTCACCAGACCACAGAGCAGAACACTGAACTCTGCACCAATATTTAGAACCAACTATATCATAAAAAATCATGCGTCAGAGTGCATACGCTACTTGGAAGTGCCAAACCAGCGTGTATATGCAACTTCACCAGAGTGAACTAGCGTATATGTCATTAATTACTTATTCATAACTTCGTTGCACTTCTTGACTTCAGACATACCCAGATCATTAAATATACAAAGATAATACATAAGTTAGCAACCAGATCTAGCCGATCAAATCCCATAAAGATAAGACATTATGGTCCTGATCCATTATAGATCTCATCCATCAACACTGAAGCTAAACACAATCAATCAAACTGAATATGTAGAATACTGACACCTGTAAACAGTCATTAGAACTCATCAACAACTAGAACCACCTGTAACTTCAAACATCATAGCTCATATGGTATACGCTACTTGGATGTCTCCAACTTGCGTATGTACGCACTTTCATCACTGTCAACTAGTGTATATGTCTGTAAATATTCATTCATGATTTGCAACTATTCCAAACTTGAGTTACACCCAGATCATAATATTTATAGAACATTAAATGCATCAGTATATAGATCTAGACTAAACAAGATCAAACCGTATAGAGATGATTCATTCCAAGCCATTAGATCCCGATGTATCCTTAGATCTTGTTCTCCATCCACCATTGAGATTCCTCCTTAGATCAAGCAAAGCATCATGAACCCATAACTTGCATACTGGATCTCATACATCATCAGATATTCAAGACTTTCTCCATGCCCTTGCCTAATGATCTTCTTTTCCTTTTATAGTCTTAGGCCTTTCACAATACCACGGTCCAAAACCATAACAAATCAATACCATGGACCCAATACTTGGGATCAACACTTCTGACGAGATACCATGGTCCAAAACCATTAAGAAACAATACCATGGACCCAATACTTGGGTTCAATTCTTTTGGATGCAATACCACGGACCAAAACCATAGGATCAAAAACTGTCAAACTAATACCATGAACCAACCATAAGATTTCCCATGTGTGTGCGCTTTTCTCTGCATGAAAGTGCGCGAGCTTTTCTCTGCATGAAAGTGCGCGAGCTTTTCTCTGCATCAAAGTGCGTGAACGTTTCTCTGCATGAAAGGAACTTTTCTCTGCATGAAAGTGCATGAAATTTTTTTCTGCATGAAAGTGCATGAAATTTTCTCTGCATGAAAGGAACTTTTCTCCGCATGAAAGTGTGTGAACTTTACTGCACTATAATTTATCATCTGAGATGAGTGGGTTGCCATCAAGTACAACATATGTATCATAATGCCAACAAAAATCAATGCCAATTTGAAGATCTCATCACACTAATTCTGGTGGTATATCCAGTTTTGAAAATGGCCTCAATATGAGGAAGAAAAGGTGTTTTGAAATTTTCCTCGAAATAGGTAAAAATTCAAAGTCAACACTAGTCAGAGTCAACAAAGGTGATGATCAAAGTGCATGGTTCTAATGGACACTTAACATGATCGGATTCCACCTAGTGGCTCCTTCTAGTTTGTCGAATTTTCATTTTATAATTGGTTGGTTTATTTTAATTTAACCAATAATGGAGTGCCACGTGAGCCAATGACTAGCTGCCACATGGCCCCCTCTTGGCATACTAAAAAATTTGTTATGAGTTTACAGGACCTCCATGGGATTGAACCATGAACCAGCACTCAAACATCCAAGAACTCTACCATGACACCATGGCTTTGATTTGTTAATGTATGGGCGCAATTCTATATTAAAGTTTTATTGCATGTGGAAAATGGGGGTAGGGTTGCAAAGCCCGCAACATCCAGTGGCCTCACCAACCCAAATACAATGGTTAATCGATGCTAACATTTATCAACAATAAAAAATGGAGCGGATTATTTGTATCATGGTATGGGAGTATGGATATGTGGTAACATCAACTCTTATATAGTGGAAGTCTCATACCATGGCATGGAGTGTGATACGTGGCATGGGAGGTGGCATTCAATGACATGGAGCATAACAGATATGGCAATGGAAGCATGAGGGTTAAGCCACAAGATGAGCACAATTGACAATGCCAAGTATGGCATGGAGTTGTTAATATCACAAGCCATGGGTTATGGTTTGATACCACCATCGAAAAGGTTACGATATATCACCACAAGACTTAGTAACCATATGCCATGTCGGTCTAATGTCAAGCTTTGAGTGTTAAGTTAAACAATTCAAAAAATATGCCACAGGGGACAATGTGACTACACCGCCTAAAGTTTCAAAATTGTTGACCATCCCACGGAGTTTCATTACTATCAATTTTAAGATGTTTAAATTGCATAACTGTCAGGACTATCATGTTTAAATATTGTATGCGACAAACTCCAAAGTCTTCAAACTATAGGCCAAATGCGACTGATTGTGAATCGTCACTGCTCCACATTAAAACTATAGGATATAGTTCTACAAAAAAATTGATATAGTTTCATGCACCGACACTTTGTCTTTAAGGTGATGCTCTAGATGGAGCCTCCAACATGTGGCTCTTTGATGGCCACCTCTGTTGCAATGACTACAAAAATCTTCTTCCTCTAGATCTGCTTAACATGTTTCTTTATCTGCTGTTGAGAGGGTCTTTCATGCCTCCTCCTTTTGTGTGTTGCTATTATTTTCCAACACTTAGAAAATGTATGGTTATGTAATCCAAAAAATGTACATGTTTTTTGATTCCATGTTTTACGTTCATCTTTAACAACATGATTATAATCGAAATGAACATTTGAATATCGAGACTGGTTATACCTTTCCTTGTTGTCTTTGGTTTCATTATAGCAATGAGAGCTTGCCACTGCTCTTTCCCTTCAATGGGCAATGCCATGGGATGATGGGGATGTGTTCCCATCATTCTCTTTCCTCGACGATTTCAATGATGTCTTGGATGAATCTGACACCTCCCAACATTCCCCTTCAGTGTATCCCAAGCTTTCAAATCGAGGTCTCTGCACAACCTCCAATGGTTGAGTTATGCCTTGGTTATTAACACCAAGTTCTTCTTCCTCCTTGTATCTCATCCTAGTAAGGAGCCTCATGTTTGTCCCTGTAATTTGGATCTCCAAATCTCCAACGGAAATCATACTATGTGAAGATGAAACTGAAAGGAAATCAACATCTTTTACTTCCACTGTCGAGTTGGAAAGAACTGATGAGGGCTACTCATCATCTGTTGTTGGTGGTTCATTGTTTGTCTTGGCGGATTCTCCAACTTCTTTCCTGACATGCTTAACAGGGTAATTCTTCTACTTTGATGGGGTTGACAATGCCTTGCCCATTAATGCCCAAGCCTTTTCCTTCATAACACATTCTCTTCAACAGTTTGGAGCCAATTCCTATGGTATGATTTTCAAAAACAACGAAATCATCATCAAGACACATACATGAATTTAGAGAATTACTTCTTACCTCACATGGATCACGCTGCAGCTTTTGTAAGGCCTCGTCCTTAGCTTGCAGTTTTTGTAGAAAACTATGTTTTTCCTCTTTCTCTTCATGTAGAAGCATCTTCAGTTCAACATTCTCTGTTTGAATATTTTTTTTGTTGTGCTTCAGTTCTTCAAGGGCCTCTTCCGTGGCTCGCAACTGAAGTTGTAATCGCTAAATTTCCTCTGTCTCTTTTTGTAGAGCTTCATACATTATTTCCACCCTTTGGGAAATTTTGAGCATGGTCTCATACATCGCTTAATCATCCTCTATCACTGCACGTTCTATTGTTCATGCTTGCAATTCACATCCATGCAAAAACCGCTCTGATACCAAAGTTGATCCGAGTTGACTCAACTTTCGGATTTTACCAAGATCTTTTTCTTTTGTGATGTGATTATAATTGCATTTAAAATAGCATAAAGGAACATATATGCATGCTGTAAAGAAGAAAGAACATGACAAGAATCAACAACATAATACACAATATGTTGATAACAAAGTTTGTCCAGGAGGGACTATGTCTACGAGCCCCGGTGTCAATATGGTGTAGACCGCTGCATTAAGTGTTGTCAACAGTGATGATGTACATAGGTGGTGGCGTCAATATCATACAAGGAAAATTCCCTCATGCAAGAGTGGCTCCAAGAGATGTTCCGCTGCAAGAACACTCATTCAAAAAGGACTCCTATCAGTATGACATAATTTCACATATGACAATAATGAGCATCTTGCCAACATGGCATCAAAGGGATCTCAATTCAGACATACATGACTGCAACATGAGTATCCCGTCAACATGACAACAAAGGGATCTCAATAACAACATGACAAGAAGTACATCTCACATCAAGACTAAAACAAGATCCCACATCAAACATCAAGCAGGGATTTATACACCACAATGCATCTCATAGCAAAAAGAAGCACATGAACACACTGCATATACCTCACATCCTAGGGCCATCTGAAGAAAATGATGTCAAACTGTTGAAGTTGTTTGTACCATCCATCTCGGGGCATATAATAGTGTAAAATATATTGCTCACACACATCAGTTCTGACACATGCACTCCACTTTGAAAAGTGGCTAAAAAATGAAATGATCAAATGGAAAATATGAATGCACCATCAGATTTGTGGTGTCGAATATGGTAAAATCGACTGTCAAATTTTTGAATTCTAACAAAGTGGAAATCTGGGGCTTAAGGAATATTTTAAATTCCCCTTAAATTCCTCAAAGATTCCCTCCTTTGGGTCATCTGAAGATCTATTGCTCAGATCAAAATTATGACTACACCATTAGGTTCGTGTCACTGAGAGGTGTAAGATCGACATTAAATTTGTCCAGTTTGGACACAGGAAAAAATTTTCCCTCCTAAGAATTTAGCTCAATCTTGGTTCCTCCTACTCTTTTCCCAGGTTCATGGTTCCACATGCAATAAAAAATTAAAAACTCATGTATCAATTTTCATGCAGCATCCCCTGACCTCCCGCACTAAGAAAATGAAGGTTATATAAATTTTCCCATGCAGACTTACCAACCCCACACCGTTGGTGCATTCACTAACTTCGGTGCGCTTGTAGGAGGTGGTTTCGGGTTTGAATCCCCACAGAACATATAAATGTTTTGTTTTATTTTAAAATGGAAGTGGTTTTTTTTAATAAATGTAAGCATTAAATGACGGATTTTGGAGCTGTTACATTTAAATGTGGTGGGTTAGTTACGTTTTGGGTTGTAATTAGTTGTAATGCCCCATGGGGTCGCCACATGGGTGGGGCTGGCGGAGTTGATGGCCGTGGGTTCAACTCCCACCAACTTTGTTTTTAATGTATAGTATGGAGGTTGGGTGTGGGCCAGGTCCACTAGAGGTGGCCCGCCCACAACCCATATATAACATATTTTTTTAAACGTAATGTATGGTGGTTGTGGGGGGTGGCGAGGTTCATGGCCCGTCGACCCATGTTTAATAACAATTTTTGTTTGAAGTTTGGGTCTAACAGGGGTGGCAGGGGTCACGGCCCACCACCCAATTAATATATATTTTTTGTTTATTTTTTTATTTAATACAATAATTAGGAATTTTGAAATCAGAAAATTGACCAAAGGATTCAATTTAAGTAGGCCACAAATTCGCCTGTAATCTAGCCCAAGTTTGCCGAAATCCAATGGCTGGATTTTGTCCAAATTGCTGCCTCCTTAAGCCTGCATAGTCATCCATGTCAACCTTGAACTTTGACTTCTCCGAACTTTCACATACGAATTCGGTTTGAAAATCCATTCACACCACTGCAATCACGACGACAAGATATTCAACATGAACTTAGCTCGAGCACAATCCAAACACTTTTATTTTTGACCCCTCCTGAGTCCTCTTGGATTTCTGCATGTGCCTGGAGCCACCTGGATCAAGAGATGTTGGGAAAATCACAAACTTCTCCCATTCTACTTGATTTGTATAATTGAGAAAAGCTAAGTTGTCCAACCTTTTGTGCCAAAGCCAACTTTCTTCAGGCTTGGTTTAATAACAATGTTATTGGTCGTCTTCCAAGACGTAGACATTGCCTGGAGTTCTTGTTCCCTTTATTATGATCTTACATGTATTTAGATTTCTTACCATGCATTTCTTTGATCTGAAAACAACTTCATGCCCTTTTTCAACCATGTGACTAAAAATAGATTAGTTATGTCTTAATCCATAAACAAATAAAACATTTCCAACCTTGACCTTTTTCTTTAACAACACGGTTCCTTTCCCTTTGATAGTAGCAGGGGAGTTATTACCAAAAGTTACATTCTTTTCTGTATTTATTTAATTAAAAAACATAAACTTATGTGTTTCACCTATCGTATGCTTCAAACATCCACTATCAATGTACCACATATTTTCTTGATCTCTTGCATACAAGGCTAGACCACGATTTTCAAAGGCTGTAGTTTTATTTTTCCATACCTTTGGTGTTATTGTCTTCTACTCATGCTGGTAAGATGGTCCCATTGTGCTTTTTCATTCAGTTTCTTTATGACCAAAGTTATTGCATAGAGAACATTTACATCTTGAAGATGTGAGAAAACATTATAAAAATATTTCTTTGCCCCGATCTCATTCTTTTGTTTTCTTGTTTCTCTAGTCATAATAGCCTTATAAGTGACACATGGAACAACTTTGTGACCAAAATTATGACAAGTGAAGCATTGACCATTGAAATAGGAGTACCTAGGATTATATACCTTCTTAAGTAACTTCCCCTTTGATTATGGTACGGTTGTTTTTCTTGAGAGATATTTGATCCTTCATTCTTTCACTGAGAGATATAATTACGATGATAGCCTCCTTTTACTGCATTGAGATAGCTTCTTGTACATGTTTCAGAAAATTATATAATTTTTTTATCATTCACCATTTGAATTGTATCCAAGACCTATCTTAATTAGAGGAGAGTGTTGCACTTTGATGATTTTGTATAAATTATTATATCCTTTAGCAAATCTAAGATTTAGAGTTGTTGTTTTATTGAGTTCCTTTCTTAGACCCACTATTTCAAGTTCTAAACTTTCACTATGCCTTTCCTTTTCTAGAACTTGTTGCTTCAAAACTTCTTCAGCTAATTTAGCTTCTTCTAGTCAGAATTTTAGCTGAGTTATTTATTCATTAAGAGTATTTTCCTTACAAATATCCTTTTCTTCTAGAGCATCCATAAAAATATCATCAGATTCATCTACACCATTTTCTTCAAATGCCATAAGCAATTAACAATCTTGACCAAATTCAACACCCTCATTATTGGAAGAATATTCACTATCTTTGTGAGTATAAAAACTTTTCTTGTTATCCAACCTTCCTTTAACATTCCCTTTTGAAGAATTCTTCCCTATATCATGATTTTCTTTATAAGTACATTTATCAGCATAGTGACCAACCCTTCCACAGGAAAAACATTTGAAAGTAAGCTTACCTCTAAACTTGTTAGTCCTTACTTGGATTTCTTCACGAAATCCACTTCTTCTTCATCTAAAATGTAACCTATTTCATTAATCTCTTCCCTTTCATTTCATTTGTATGTAGATTTTAATGATGCTTTTTTGATATCTAATGGACCCCCTTTTCTCATTTCATAAGTTGTTAAGACCCATGGAGCTGTTTAATAGTGAGGTTCTTCAAATCTTGCATTTCTTCCATGGCAGAAACTTTGGTATCGAACGTTTGGGTTATATATCTCAGAATTTTATCAACAACAATCGAATATTTTACTTCGTCGCCAAGATTTGTCATTGAGTTAATGATCTCATCTACCCTAAGGAAAAAACTTGCAATACTTTCATCATTATGTATTCTAAGAGTCTTATATTGAATTCTAAACGTTTGAAGTTTAACACTCTTTACCTTAATGCCACCTTCATAGATTTGGATAATCATGTCTCATATAGATTTTATGGTATTCAATTGCATAATCTTCACAAATTATGATTATGCCAAGCTTCCTAAGAGAGCATTGAATACTTTTACATTAGTCTTTTATTGGTTTTCCCTACATTAACTGTGGGAATGGAGGACGATTAAGTTATGATATGTTCTATTCTTATAGCAGTTTACTTATCTTTCTTATTATTATCCACAGATTAGCAAACACATGTACATAAAGTAAAGTTCAGATAGAACATTAAACGATCGGCAGAAAACAAGCCAAGACAAGAGACACAAGATGTGGTGGCCAGCCAGGGACAAACCCCAATATGGGGAAACCCTTTGATCAAATCTTCTTTTATCTTTAATAATTCAGCAGAGAGAAATAGTACAAAAATCTGATTTATATCAGCAGTAGCAAACCCTAAATCAATGACATTAGCATCACTGACATCACTGGCATCATCGACATCACCGGCATCACTCGGATTTCCAAGGAGAGTCAGCTTCACCTACTGCGTAGTTCTGAAAGAGAAAGATGTGATGAGATGTGTGTGTCCAAATGAGGAAAAGACCTCCTGTATTTATACACAAATGTTGATGATTGAATAGATGCGACTGTTGGGCTTCTGAGCCTACATGAGTTGCTGATTGGCTTGATAATTATTCCATAATCAAAATAAATTCATATGTCCATAAATACTTATTGGAATCTAATGGTCTTTAGATCAATCCTACACCTCTCGATGAGAGGAATCTAATAAAAATATTATTAGCCATGAATAAGATGACCCACATGGATTTTGGCCCTAGTTTCCAATTTTAACACTCCCTCTCAACTAGGGAAAACTCCATCTCAATTCGTTTGTTGGTTGCTAATATTCATCCATCAAATGCACTGCCCTATACAGCTTGACCCCTGCTCTACTATGCTCTATCTTGCCTACTCTGCTTTGTTCTATTCTGCCCTATTCTGATCTTCTTTGCTCTACTTTGTTTTGTTCTACCCTGTTCTGATCTGCTCTGCTCTGCTCTATTCTGTTCTGCTCTGCTTTGTCTGAATTATGAAGAAGAAGAAATGATCGAGGATGTACCATACTGACTCAAATTCAGTCTCAGAGTATGTACCACTATTCCCAGACCAGTCTCAACCAACCAGAAGTTAGTGTCATAGTGGGTACAACTCCTACCACTGGTCCCAGACCAGTATCATCCTCCACTGGCTCAAAGTCAGTCTTAAAGTGTGTACCACTAGTCCTAGACCAGTTTCAACTGACCTGAAGTTAGGGTCATAGTAGGTACCACTCCTACTACTGGTCCTAGACCAGTCCTCCATTGACTCGAAGTCAGTCTCAGAGTATGTACCACTGGTCCTAGACCAGTCTCAACCGACCCAAAGTCAACGTCATAGTGGGTACAACTCCTACCACTAGTCCCAGACCAGTATCATCCTCCACTGACTCAAAGTTAGTCTCAAAGTGTGTACCACTGATCCCAGACCAGTCTCAACCAACCTGAAGTTAGTGTCATAGTGGGTACAACTCCTACCACTAGTCCTAGATCAGTATCATTGGTCCCAGATCAATGAAGGTCGTCCTAGCATAGGGAGTACGGTAGATATAGTGATGCGTCCATCAGTACTACTATGGTACCTATCCTCATTTCCCTACTCATTGATCAGATGAGAGGTACTTCCCATGAGTCCCAGACTACATGGGTAGGATGCCTCAATAGGAGAACTAATCAATCTTGTCCACAGGAGAGCTAATCATCCTATCCCACAAGAGAGTGATTCATCTTGTCCACAGGAGTGTGAATCATCCTATCCAAAATTTCCATGGAGAACACATCATCCAGGCCTCACATGAGAACTAATCATCCTGCTACATAATCATCATAGAGGACACATCATCCAGACCTCACAGGAGAACTAATCATCCTGCTACATAATCTTCATGGAGAACACATCATCTAAACCTCACAGGAGAACTAATCATCCTGCTACATAATTGTCATGGAGAACAAATAATACAGGACCCTCATTAGAAGGTTTTTGAACAACACCAAGTCATTCTCAAAAAGTAAAAAAATTGACCTTTCCTAGGGGCTTTGTTAGAATGTCGGTGACCTATTCATTTGTACCGATATGTTGGAGCCTTATAGCTCCTCGCTGCATCATATCTCAAATATAGTGGCACTTGATATTGATATGCTTGGAGAAATCATGAAATATAGGATTTTCTGATAAACAGATTCCACTCTCGTTGTCACATAGAATCACGGTGGTATCCAATGTAAATCCAAACAGCTCACTGAAGAGCTTTCACAACCAGACTGCCTCACAAGAGGCCATGCTAGCAGCAATGTATTCTTCCTCAGTGGTGCTCAGACCCACCGACTTCTGCTTCCTACTCATCCAGGATATCGAGGCAGACTCCAAAGAGAAACAACACCTGTATGTGCTCTTTCCATCCTCCACATTACCTTCCTAATTAGCATCAGTATACCCAAGTAGTCTCACATTTCTCGCAGAGTACCTTAATCCATGAGTGGTTGTGCCACGAAGATCTCTCAGCAGATTCTTGGCACCAATCCAATGTGAGTGATGAGGCTCAACCATCTGTTGGCTCAAAGTTTTAACTACAAAGCATATATCTAAACAGGAGTTCACCACGAACATTAATTCTCCAATGAGCTATCGATACTTAGTAGCATTTCTTAAAACGGGTCCAGCAGCACTACCGCTTAACTTCTTAAAGTTAAGCTCCATCGGGGTAGTTACGGGTTTGCAGTCCACCATGCCGAATCTTTCCAGTATCTTCACCACATATTTTCCTTGAGATAGCAAAATTTCCCTTGGCTTCTGCTAGACTTCAAGCCTAGGAAGTAGTGCATCAGTCCTAGGTCCTTCATTTCAAATTTAGAAGACAACTCTCTTTTACATTTGTGAATGAGAGAGTCTGCATTGGTTAGAAAGAGGTCATCCACATACAACACCAGTATGAGAGGTTTGTCATCCTCAACCTTAGAGTAAAGGTTAGGATTGGCTTCACTCCTAGTGAATCCCAACTTCATCAAGTAGCTATCGATCCTCTCATACTATGCTCTTGGTGCTTGCTTCAACCCATAGAGAGCCTTATTCAACCTGCATACATGATATTTTCGATCATAAATCTCAAATTCTTTGGGTTGCTCCATGTAGACCTCTTCTTTGATCGAACCATGCAAGAATGCGGTCTTGAAATCCATCTGATGTAGGTTCCATCCTTGTGAAGCCACAAGGGCTATGATCGAGTGGATGGTGGTATATCTGCCAAGAGGTGCAAATATCTTGTCATACTCTTTTTCTTTCGGTTCCCTAGTGTCAACTTCTTGAGAGATTCTCACTGTAGGAAGATTATTCATCTTGCTAAGAGCCATATCTTCGTCAAAGGTGACATCATGACTAATCATGACATCCCTTTTATCGGCTACATAGATTCTATAACCCTTAGTATTTTCACCATAGCCCATGAAGATTCCTTTATTTCCTAATGCACCCAATTTATTCCTTTTCTCTTTAAGCACATGAAAATATACAGGGCTTCCAAAAATTCTAAAATGAGATATATCAGGTTTCTTACTGGTGAACATTTCTTCAGGAGTCTTGGAACCCAATGCTTGATGGGGGCATCAATTTTGTACATATACGACAGTGTTTGCAGCTTTGGCCCATAGAAACTTTGGAAGTCTTTGATCATGGAGCATGGCATGGACGACTTCCACAATCGTACGATTCTTCCTTTCTACCACACCATTCCGTTCAAGAGTATATGGTGTAGTAGTCTCCCTCTTAATGCCAGCCTCTTTACAAAAGTCATGAAACTTGTTAGATTCATATTCAGTCCCATTATCAGTCCTTAAGATCTTGATCTTCTTTTCGGTTTGATTCTCGATCAAGGCTTTAAAGTGTCGAAACCAAGAGAACACTTCATCCTCGTTTTTCAAGAAGTATATCCAAGTCTTTCGAGAATACTCATCTATAAAAGTAAGGTAATATGAATATCCTCCCAAGGAATTAACAGGCATCATACCAGATATGTCTGAGTGAACCAACTGTAATATATTAGAGGTCTTGCTTTGGCTTGAGGGGAATGGTCCCCTTTTGAGCTCTCCTTCGGCACATCCTGCACATGCACCTTCTTTCTCTACTCGGAATTTAGGCATCCCTATCACCCTTTGTCTTACATCGGCTAGAGATTTATAATGAAGGTGGGCAAACCTTCGATGCCAAAGTTCAGACTAAAGAGATGTGTCACAATACATGACACCTAGTGGACTTCCACCGACCTAATATAATGAATCAGCTCGAACCGAAGAGTAAAGGAATCTTTAACATTGTTTTTCCATACACGTACCTTGCCATTGATGAAGGTCACCTTGTAGCCTTTGTCTTGCATCACCGAGATGGAAACCAGGCTCTTTTTGAGGTCAGGTACATATAATACATCCTGGAATTTCTAGCCTTCTTGAGTGGAGGCCACCAAGTTCTTGTCGATAGAGTCCCAGATGATATTCTTTGTTTTGACTTCACCAGCTTTCCATTTTTTCCTGGCAACAACAGATGCATTTGACGGAGGCTCAACAATATTGCCTCTCACATGGTCCAACACTCCTTGATCTTCTAAGGTTAGATCGAGAGACATCTTCCATCCATGATAGTCAGACTTCTCATGGAGCTTGTCTTCGACAAGGAAGAGTGTTGAGGACCCCATAGTTCTTTTAGGATAGCCTTGTCAATCTTCATTTCGGTGATTGCTCTTACTTTTGCTCGGCCTTTGTCTTCACCTCAACTCCGATACCATGTTAAGTTATGGTATGTTCTATGCTTATAGCAATTTACTTATCTTTCTTATTATTATCCACAAATTAGCAATCACATGTACATAAATTAAAGTGTAGATAGAACATTAAACGATCGACATAAAACAAGCTAAGACAAGAGACACAAGATGTGGTGGCTAGCCAGGGACAAACCCCAATATGGGGAAACCCTTTGATCAAATCTTCTTTTATCTTCAATAATTCAGTAGAGAGAAATAGTACAAAAATTTGATTTATATCAACAACAACAAACCCTAGATCAGTGGCATCAACATCAGCGTCATTAGCATCACCAACATCACCGACATCAGTATCATGTAATCACCGGCATCATTGGCATCACCGACATCACCGGAATCATTGGCATTAGCATCATCGGCATCACCAGCATCATCAGCATCACTGGCATCACCAGCATCACTCGGATTTCCAAGGAGAGTCAGCTTCACCTACTGCACAGTTCTGAAAGAGAGAGATGTGATAAGATGTGTGTGTCCAAATGAGGAAAAGACCTCCTGTATTTATACACAAATTTTGATGATTGAATAGATGCGGCTGTTGGGCTTCTGAGCCTAGATGAGTTGGTGGTTGGCTTGATAATTATTCCATATTCGAAATAAATTCATATCTCCATAAATACTTATCAGAATCGGATGATGTTTAGATCAATCCTACACCTCTTGACGAGAGGAATCTAATAAAAATATTATCAGCCATGAATAAGATTACCCACATGGAGTTTGGACCTATTTGTCAATTTTAACAAGGACATATATTGATAGCCTCCTTCAACGATTTTCCAAACATCAGCTCCAAGTGCCTACAAATATGCTCTCATTGTAACTTTCCAAAAAACCAAGTTAGTTCCATTAAACAAGGAGGTTCGTATAGAAGATACTCCCTCTTGATTTCTCATCTTGATGGATCTTCCTTTAAGCAATCAAGCTTCTTCTGAGGGACCTGCCCTGATACCAATTCTTAGGAAAAATATTTGGGGGGGGTGAATAAGTATTTTACACATTCCAATTTTTCCAATTTATTATTCTGATTTATGTATGCTACTGTCATGCAAGAAACAAGTGTATATACGTGACTGTGATCAACACAAACCATGTATATCCAAATAAAAATATTATTAATTTCAATAATTATTCATCTTTAACCAGTACATCATTACTTCATTATTCATTCATTAAGAAGCAGTAAAGAGAAGATAGATCATCAACACACATGAACACAAGGATTTAAGGTGGAAACCCAATGTGGGAGAAAACCATTGTTGTCATTGTCTCTATCTTCTTATTTTGTTATAAAGGAAAACTTCTTACAATATTGTACTGGCAAAGACTCTAACCAATATGCAGCCACTCACCTACAGAAGGTTACAACCTTCTCTCATTCTCCAGCACCCATTGGAAGGGATCTACAACCCCCTAAATTTGTTTATTGGCTCCTACCTAAAGGTTACCCCCTTTCTAAAGGTTTCTACCCTCGGCTCCTTTTGGACCAATTTTCAAAATGTTTCAAAATGGATCCACTTGTCAAAGATTCATCAAACCAACCTATAGGCCACCTTTCATCAAATTTTCAAATTGGACCCATATCAACCATAAAACCAAACAAACTGAAGCACTGAATATGAGACACTATCCCACTGAAAATTAACTGAAATTATGAAGTATCAAGTTATTGAATGCAAAACTCAACCAAAAACAACAAATATCAAATTATGTACGTGATTGTGTTGAAGAAGACTCACATATATATGTGCTTTCTCTATATAACATCTGCGTACATTTCTCATAATATTGAACATTTAAATACCTAATCATTGAATCATTCATAGACCATTTCATGGCTCCATATCATATAATCAATCACATATTTCTAATACCAATTATATATCATATATTCAGTCACACTTCTATCCCATTAAATTTGAACAATTCAACCAAGTCACCTCAATCATGATAGATACATCGTTGACAGATAGCAACAAGTAAATCATATAACATCAACTTTGATCATCAACCATTAGATCTGTAAGCATCAATCAAAAAATCAAACCCTGGTTTATGTACGTGACTTACATAAGGAATATCAATGTATGTACGCACTTACCATGCACAACACTAATTTACAGATCTACATATATTGAAAATTATTTCACAAAATATATACACGTTCTTTCAGAGGTGGATCTGTGTATGTATGCATCTATGACCAAACATACATGTGTATAGATCTGAAAAATTTCACTGCAAACACAATTTCACTTTCCGCAACTTTGACTTTCAATACTATAGACTTGTGAATAAATTGTTTAGATCATAGCATCATAGTTTCATCAATATTAGATATTTGCAACAAGTAAATCAATTAAGTATACATGTTAACATATTTCAGATCTTTCGTATCTAAATCTCCTTCTTACTCCCTGGTGCAAACATGTTTTAGACCAAATCATTCATATACAACACTTGCATAGATAACACTTTGATCTCCATCTCCTTATATATCTTTAGCCTTAGCCAATACCTTAGGCCAATCCCTTAGTAATGTCATTGGCATTCTTTGACGAGATCAAATAATTTTTGTCACACTCATTACTATGGGTTACATGGTAAAGGCCCCTTGTATTCAAGTTACTATGGTGCAAATTCTGTATGCAACTTTTCTTCACAATGCCCATGTATGTATGCAACATTTTTGCATAGGATCCACATATACTTTCCCAAACTTTATATTCAACATCCATCTGTCTCGAATTTGTCATTTATCTATTCATCACTTTGGTAGCATTTGTTCCAGCATCTTGTTATCGTAATGTTGACATACTTATCAAGTAGGTTTCCATAAAAGACAACACATTAGCCATAATGTCAACAAGAGAGTCTGTTAAAGTTAAATAATCTATTAAGGTTGAATACTATCGTTGAGCTTGAGATATTTCTGAAGGTGTTGGATTGGGCACCCGCAAAAATGCTAGGGAAGTATCTCTACATGAATATGTTGAGGTTTACCAGGAGGAATCTAAGGTCACTGACAGTGTGCTTGTAAAGGAAAGTTTGGCATACCAGAGACAAGGATGTGTTTCCCTTAAACAACATGCAAATTTGTCAAAGGTTTATTACGTTGTTTAAGATGTCAAAATAGAGGAGGAGTTGAAATGAAGTCCATGCCCTCAATTAAAACACTAGAGATGATGACTGGAGCTAGCGCTAAAAGAGTGGATATCATATAGACTGTTAGTGTTAGTCTTTGCAGCCTTCCTCCAATGATCAAACATGCTGTTACAAAGTGATTTCAAGGTGTCAAGGTCAAATTTTGTCATTTCAGTGAGTCGTCAAGCAAAATTTCGTCACTAGGTATTAGGTCTAGGGTTTGTTTTCGCCCTTGTCAAAGTTGTCCAAATGATGTTCCATGTCACCATTCAATTGAGTGTACCATAATTCAAAGGGTTTTCATCATCATTTCAAGTTCCACTGGGTCATTTTACACCTTGTTCACGCTTTAGTTATGCCTAGGTAAGGTTCATTTCCCTCTCCTAGGGTTTTGAAGCTAATTTCTCTTGGATGGTCAAATCATAGGCAAAAATTGTATCCTGATGTTCATACACCTTCCCCTATCCATAGTGTACCTTATTAAACACTTCCCATCACTAAAATCCCCCAAATTCCTCATTTTCGCACAATCCCTAGTTTCTTGCTATAACTTGGCAATTTTCTAGGTTGGGCTTGTGTTTAGCCCTTTTGGACCCCTTCTCCTCACTCAATTTCTGAGATTCCACTTTTGCCTACTTCCTAACATCCCTCCCCACTTCCAAAAATTTTCTTAAGAATTTCTAAGCCCCTTATCGCCTTCATTTCGCTTCATTTTGACAAATCCCTTGTTCCACACATCGGGGTAGGTTTTACTCAAATGATGTTTCTGAGCAACAAAAGATGAATTGTGGAAACTTGAGAGAGGGTTTTGTCCAAAATAGGCCAAGGAAGAAAAACTCCTTCACTTTTTACACAGGTGTCATGGTTTTAGAGAAATGTCGAAAATACAATTGCCTCGAGAGAATTGATGCACCTCTGAAGTGACCTTGGGAAAATCACGTTTTATCCTAGCTTGGTTTGCCAAATTACTTTCTTGATGAGTAAAATACTAACTAGGCACAAATATATTTCCAATGAGCTATCATGAGCTCAATTTTGAGTTGAGGAACACCTTCAACAGTTGACTGTAAAAGCACTCTGCCTTGAGGCAGCCTCATTTGGCACATTTTGCCCAGTCTTGGGAGATTTGATTTTTGACAGCGCAAATGAACTCCAAATTGAAAAATTCTAGATGGGTTAGAAATGATACTCAAATATATTTCAAACGTGATATCTTGCACCTAATTTGGACACCAGGACGGCCTCCAAAAGGCTCCTGCAAAAGATGGTGCGACGCATTGGGCTGCCCTCCACAGTGCAAAAAATACACTTGCACGACGCATAGAGATGGCGCGACGTATTGGGCTAAAAAGCCTTAAATTCATTGAAATATTCCTCCAAATTGCAAATTATTCATTCCACAAGTAGGTAGAGCCTTCATTTGTGTGTTTCATCCAAGTTTGTGCTAGGGTAGGGTGGTTGATGGATGGTAATGGTTAAAACAAAAACATCAAACCCTATCTTTTAAAATACCTCAAGGAAACTTGTTGCTAGGATTTCAAATCACTGTTTTGTCACCAAGTTCACTCCCTCATCTCATTTATCTTTTGATTTCATCATTCCCTAACGTCCCCTATCTCCTTAGGTTCATCAATTCCTTCTCCTATATTCCCTTTCCCAAATTCTCAAACCCCACACCTCATACCCTACACAACAATTCCTAACCCTATTCAGCAAATCCCTCAAAACCATCCTACATTTTCCTAATCCCTATAGTCCCAAAAACTCCTAATACCTTACTACTTCCCTCTTCCTAATAGTCCCTTTTTGCATTTTTCCCTTTGGTGGCAGAATTCAATCACACCACAAAGAACAATCCAACATAGTTTTATCACCAGCATCCATTTCTCCAAGGTAGTTGTATAACAGCAGTTATGTCATCTGGTCATTCATCCGAGTATGAAGTAGAGACCCAAAGTGACTCACCTTTGGAAGGAAATGCACCCCAAAGGCCTCTTAGAGGTGGCAAAAATATAAAGGAGAACCACCAAGCTGCCCAAAGGAGGAGCATTGAATTCACTTCATTGGCGCAAGAGATCAATGATAATCGGAGTCTTGGCTCGAAAGAGCCAATGTCCGCTTAGAGAGATTGTTGGAGAAGGCCGACAAGGAGACAAACTTGTTGAGACACATGTCTGTTCATTATATGGCGAGGAACAAGGTTTGCAAGGCGCGAATAAGGAGCCTAAAGGCGAAATTGAGGAAGGCGACAAAAAGACAAAAGAGGCAAAAAGAGAAAGATCGGCTCTGAATTTTGGCCAAGGCCTCTTTGGCCCAGCATGACATGTGATGGAGAAGGTACAGCCCAAATTTCAAGAAATGTGGAGTACATTTCTATATTTTGAATTTTTTTGGGCAAAAAACAGGGTTTTTCTCCCTATGCGCCGCGCCACGTGGCGTGCGTGTTGGGTTGTGTTATATTCTTTCCACGACTAACCCACGTAGTGAACCGGGGGGTTAGAGGGGGGGCGGAGCGCCCCCTTCGCCGCGCCCCGAGATTTTTTTTTTTTTGGACCCTATATTAGGTTGGGCGAACCTACCTATGGTTTTCGGTCCATGTTTTGGACGCGATGGTTTTCGGTCCATGGTATTGGATGCTTCGGCATGTATAAATATGTATTGTAACATTGAAAGGAATATAATGAAAAATCAAGCTGGTAGTCTCGGTATTGAGATCCAGTGGGAAATCTCTGTGTATATGTGTTTTATGTGTTATGCTCTCGCATTTTTATTTTTCCTGTG
>APFE030849274.1:0-30756 GCA_000404065.3 Pinus taeda | reverse complement strand
GGAAATCTCTGTGTATATGTGTTTTATGTGTTATGCTCTCGCATTTTTATTTTTCTTGTGATTTAGAATTCGTATGCAGGTAATTTCTGTACGGGGTTAAAACCTACAGTGCGCTTTTTCTAGGGAGCTCCAAATGACAAAAATTTTATATTTTTGGATTTTCCATAGAAAATCATGACTGCTGGTGCATGGCCAAGAAATTTAGGCAAGTTTTGAGGCCTCGGCAGGTCAAAAACACTCAAAAAATGACCTCTCTGCCCCTATTTTGACACACAGGAAGCAGTCTTGGGAGATTGCAGTTTTAGAGGGGAAAATGACATCCAAATTCGAAAATTCCACTTGGGCTAGAAATTAGACAGGTAGGGCTTTCCAGTGAGCTATCTTGGGCTCAATTTGGACTTCGATAAGTGCCTAAAACTCAGCCTCAAAGTGGCACAACGCATAGAGGATTTGGCGCGGCGCATAGTGGAGTTTAGCTCAATTTTTCACCTTCCAGCTCAGAAATTCGGCCAGTTTGACTAGTTTTGCTTCCAGATGTAATTTTTGACCCATCTTGATGTAACTTGATGATTATGATGTAATTCTGGCACATATTTACTTGCTCTAGATGATTCATTCACTAAAAAGTGAAAATTAAATGAATGAATTAGTTTCCTAACATATAGAGGCAAGTTGTTTTGACTACCTAGATTTTAGTTCCTTGTTTAGAATTGGTTGAAACAACTCCTAGAATGATGAGCTCGACCCCTAGAGGCATGGGAATGGGCTGAGCTAGTCTATATCATGTAATATTTTAGTCATTTTTAGGGTTGGACACTTGGGATTGCTTGGGCATACTATTGTACATATTTTCTATGCATTTTTAGCTAAGGAAAGACTAGGGTTTTGCAGCATTGTTTGGGATCCATGTGGCTTTATATTTTGATGGTGTGCTTCTCTCAGTAATTGTAAGTTGTTATGTGTATCATTTTACTTACTCTCATCTTCTGTAATTGAACAAATGAAGTGATTAAGGTAGAACCCATTGATTGTTATGCTCTGCCTTTAAATTTGTTTGATTTTCCATGTTTTCATCTGTTTAAGGAGAATCCTTGAAACTATCTTGTTCTCCTTAGATCCTCACCAGTCTGATCTATCCATTCATTCCCTTGAAAAGCATCAAGATGATCACCTTCCTTGCCCCAATCAGACCTCTGCAAAGGCTATGCCTCATACCCAAAGCCCAAATTTGCCTTTCCCTATTCCATCACTAAACCCCCAAAAACTCAAATCAAACCCTTGCACTGCATACCTAGCCTAAAATTAGCTTTTGTTCAGTCATCTCGAGCCTAATCGATTGTATTTTCCCAAGATTTACTTAGAGAGAGCCCTCTCCTATCCTCGTAGGGCTAGCTACAAGGCTAAGCGTGGTTTGATGTGGACCTAGACCCTTGCCTTTCCAGCCTGAGGCAAATCTAGGCTCTAACATAGTGGCGACTCCGCTAGGGAAGAAAGTTTATTTTCATTGTTTGGCTTTGTAGACTACAGACGGAGCCTAAAGTTAGCCAAGTAGCCTTCGAAATGCTTTTTCTTTGCATTAGCAAAAGTAAATGAAAGTTGCTTCAGTCAATCTCCGGTCTAGTTTATAAACTGAACATCTGATCTAAACGATCAACCCAGTACATGTATCAAGTTCAGATCTGATTGTTGATGGTTGACAATGATCAAACACCCGCAAGGCTGAAATCATTCACCTGGTGATTCCAAATCATTTTTGAGATCAGATCCAAAAGACTCCACTGGACGATGAACCTGACCAACAAAAGCATGAAAGGACAATATGGACAGATCAGATATTCAAGTTGGAATTTCATCCAAGACATTTTGTTCTTTGTTATAAATTATTTCTTCTCTTTTCCCGAGAATGTCAAGAAGGCTTTACAAAGTATACTATGTTTGAGAAGAGATCCTCGGTATACATTTGATTCCTTCCCCTTGAAGATGGTAAATACCAAAGATTTACATGCCTTTGATCTTGATCAAGACCCTTTTCTGAATCTTGTAATGACCGTCTTCAAAGTGATGAACCTAAAGAGAACAAAACTGATCCTGTAGCTCTTGTATATACTCCTACACCTTTTAGAGTCCCAGATAGGTATAGACCTCTTGTTTTACCTTCTGTACTCCATGCTTTCCCTGCAAATTATTATCTATATTTACCAAGTTTTGATGGTGAATGTAAGAATGTCAAAGCTAAGTAGCATGTGCAGAATGTTGAGACTTTTCTAAACCTTTTTGAAGTTGATGACCAAGATGTTAGTATTAGGCTTTTTGCTCTTTCTTTGCAAGGAAATGTCAAGAGTTGGTTCAAAACCTTGCCTGATGCAAGCATCTCAGATTTCCAACAGTTCGTCAAAGTTTTCCTCGACAAGTGGGTGATCAGACAAAACCCTTTCTTGATTATAGAAGAGTATAACCAGCTGAAAAGATTGCCAGGGGAGATAGTACAACAGTTTTCTGCCAGATTTAACCAAGTTTATTATTCGATGCCAGTTGATATAAGGCCTCCTCCTAGATCTTCTCTCTTTCACTATCTAGGTGCCTTTGATTTGGAAATGGAGTTTCAGCTGAACGAAAGGAATATTGCAACACTTCATGAGATGCAGAATAGTGCAGTGAATGTAGAGGCTCATCTGCTGATCCCAAGGGCAAGGTTTAAAGAAGAAGAGACAAAAAACATAGATCCAGAGGAATCAACATCTCTAGAGGTAAAGCTTGACGTTTTGGTAAGTGCAGTGGAAGAGATGATGCAAATAATCACCGCAAGGAATGATTATGATGTTCAAGCCCATCGCTCGCTGATTGAAGAAGAACAAGTTGTTGATCCAAAAAATTTTGTTTCTTATCCCAGTTGTCATAGATCTGATAATGATTGTTTTATAGATCATCTTGGAGAAGAGAGATCTATTGATATGACATGCATGCTTGATGATATCTTTTATACTGATGATTTGCCCCAGTTTGATCAGTATGATGATGATTATGTTCTCCAAACAGAAGCTAATCTTGCAGACAAACAGCTAGTTTGTGGGAGGAGGAAGTTCACTTTCAACAGCTTGAGTACAGTGATCAACCAATGCATATCAGCTATGATAGCGACGAGGAAAATGCAGCAAATTTTGAAGTAAGTGAAGGGTCTTTGCCTTTTTGTTTTGCTTTGTTTCAGTTCATCAGAGACAAAATTCATGCAATCAGAAGTCAATCATCAATAAGTCTTGATCTAGACCATCTTGAGAGCAATGAAAACCTTGTTCATGACTTCTCATATCCAGATTTGCAGCCCCTGAATGCCATTGATTATCAAGTTGCACATGAAGAAATGGAATCTGGAACATATGATCAACGATACAAGATGACTCCCTACCTTTCTGTTTTGAATCATTTCAGTTTTTGAAGGGTAAATTGCACAGTAAATCTTCAAATGAGCAGCCTGTAGGAAATCAACAATCTCTCAGTTTTAATGTTGAGGATGAAGGTCAGATTACAGATGAAGGTGTGGCAGCCAAAATACATGATTTAATGATGCAAGAGGATTCTGTACCCTTTTGTTTTTAAGCATTTCAGTTTATAAAGCAGAATCTTCGTAATATCTCTAAAGAAAAAGATGAACAACCAGTAGGATGTCATACAGTTTTCATGGATACATTGCAGCAGACTTTTCAAGATTTTGATGATCCTATTGCTCGTGTGTTGGATGATGTTTGCTATAAAAGTTCTTCCCCATTGGCTAACCATGTGACAGAAGAGAATGTTGATAATAATCTAATTCAAAGGTCACCTTCATTGTCTTGTTTAACAGATTGTTCATTGCATAGCCCATACCAAGGTTTGCAGTCATATGAGGAGATTGATAAGGAGACTTTTGTTTTGTTTGGAATCAGCAACAGAGTTTGGTTATTCACAAAATTCAGGATCCTTTTGGCAGCTTGTTGCTATCCCCAAAGAAAGACAACACTGATGTGAGGAAAATCTTAATATCTAGCTATGAAGATTACTAGGACCAGACCAGTAATGTGTTAATGGAAATCAATAGCGATGTTTATGAAGATCCTTTCTCAGTATTCTTGAAGTCATCCAGTCAACTCATGCTTCGCAAGTTTATCAGCAGTCAACTTGACAAAAGTATTGATACAAACTTGATCCGACAGCCGGTTTCTTTGTCATTTTCAGTAGGAGTCTCATCACAAAGTTCAGATCAAAGTTTGCATTCATGGTATGAAGGGAAGAGAAGTAATCAATTGGATGAGCTAAGTCCCAGTGTGCATGAACTTCAATATCCTTATGCAGTGTTTTTGGAGGCGGATAGAGAATCCATATCATTCAACGGATCTGTTTCCAAATTTTCATGGGAGTTGCCTTTCGGTAGTTCTCTCTTGTTGTTCATAAGTGAGCACTTGTGGAGAATACAAACAGCAGTTGGAATGCTTACTTGGTTGTATTGGTTATTTCATTTCACTTGATCAGGTGATGAATGAAACTGTTAGGGTAGGTTTTGATGAATAAGCTCCATTTTGAGCATATTTTCCAGTTGTCGGTTGTGTTTAAGTATCAAGTCAATTTTTAAAGGTATTAGTTCTAGGGTTTGTTTTCGCCCTTGTCAAAGTTGTCCAAATGACATTCCATGTCACCATTCAGCTGAGTGTACCATCATTCAAAGGTTTGTCATCATCATGTCAAGTTCCACTGGGTCCGTTTACACCTTGTTCACGCTTCAGTTGCGCCTAGGTAAGGTTCATTTCCCTCTCCTAGGGTTTTGAAGCTAATTTCTCTTGGATGGTCAAATCATCGCCACAAATTGTATCCTAATGTTCATACACCTTCCTTTATCCATAATTTACCTTATTAAACACTTACCATCACTAAAATCCCCCAAATTCCTCATTTTCGCACAAACCCTAGTTTCTTGCTACAACTTGGCAATTTTCTAGGTTGGGCCTATGTTTAGCCCTTTTGGATCCCTCCTCCTCACTTAATTTCTAAGATTCCACTTTTCCCTACTTCCTAACATCCCTCCCCACTTTCAGAAATTTTCTCAAGAATTTAGAAGCCCCTTATCCCCTTCATTCACTTCATTTCAACAAATTCCTTGTTCCACACATCGTGGTAGGTTTTACTCAAATGATGTTTCTGAGCAATAAAAGATGAATTTTGGAAAACCGAGAGAGTATTTTGTCCATAACAGGCCAAGGAAGCAAAACCTCTTCCCTTTTTCACAGGTGTCATTGTTTTAGAGAAATGTCGAAATACAATTGCCTCGGGAGAATTGATGCACCTCTAAAGTGACCTTGGGAAAATCAAGTTTTCTTCCAGCTTGGTTGGCCAAATGACTTGTGTGATGCGTAAAATGATAACTAGACACAAATAGCTTTCCAATGTGCTATCATGAGCTCAATTTGGAGTTGAGTAACACCTTCAAACGTTGACTGCAAAAGCACTCTGCCTTGAGGCAGCCTCATTTGGCACATTTTGACTAGTCTTGGGAGATTTGATTTTTGAAAGGGCAAATGAACTCAAAATTGAAAAATTCCAGTTGGGTTGGAAAGTAGACTCAAAGAAATTTTCAACAAGATATATTCACCCAATTTGGACACCAGGAAGGCCTCCAAAAGGCTCCTGCAAAAGGGCGTAGTGCATTGAGATGGCGCGGCGCATTGGGATGCCCTCCACAGTGCAAAAAATACACTGGCACGGTGCATTGGGCTAAAAAGCCTGAAATTCATTGAAATATTCCTCTAAATTGAAAATTATTCATTCCACAAGTAGGTAGAGCCTTCATTTGTGTGTTTCATCCAAGTTTGTGCTAGGGTAGGGTGGTTGATGGATGGTAATGGTTAAAACAAAAACATCAAACCCTATCTTTTAAAATACCTCAAGGAAACTTGTTGCTAGGATTTCAAATCACTGTTTTGTCACCAAGTTCACTCCCTCATCTCATTTATCTTTTGATTTCATCATTCCCTAACGTCCCCTATCTCCTTAGGTTCATCAATTCCTTCTCCTATATTCCCTTTCCCAAATTCTCAAACCCCACACCTCATACCCTACACAACAATTCCTAACCCTATTCAGCAAATCCCTCAAAAACATCCTACATTTTCCTAATCCCTATAGTCCCAAAAAATCCTAATACCTTACTACTTCCCTCTTCCTAATAGTCCCTTTTTGCATTTTTCCCTTTGGTGGCAGAATTCAATCACACCACAAAGAACAATCCAACATAGTTTTATCACCAGCATCCATTTCTCTAAGGCAGTTGTATAACAACAATTATGTCGTCTGGTCATTCATCCGAGTATGAAGTAGAGACCCAAAGTGACTCACCCTTGGAAGGACATGCACCCCGGAGGCCTCCTAGAGGTGGAAAAAATATAAAGGAGAACCACCAAGCTGCCCAAAGGAGGAGGATTGAGTTCACTTCATTGGCGCAAGAGATCAATGATGATCAAGAGTCTTGGCTCAAAAGAGCCAATGTCCACTTAGAGAGATTGTTGGAGAAGGCCAAAAAGGATACAAACTTGTTGAGACACATGGCTGTTCATTATATGGCAAGGAACAAGGTTTGCAAGGCGCGAATAAGGAGCCTAAAGGCGAAATTGAGGAAGGCGACAAAAAGACAAAAGAGGCAAAAAGAGAAAGATCGGCTCCGAATTTTGGCCAAGGCCTCTTTGGCCCAGCATGACATGTGATGGAGAAGGTACAACCCAAATTTCAAGAAATTTGGAGTACATTTTGAAATTTTGAAATTTTTTGGGCAAAAAATAGGGTTTTTCTCCCTATGTGCCACGCCATGTGGCGCACGCTTTTTCTAGGGAGCTCCAAATGACAAAAAGTTTATATTTTTGGATTTTGCATGTAAAATCAAGACTTTTGGTGCATGGCCAAGAAATTTGGGCAAGTTTTGAGGCCTCAGGAGGTCAAAAACGCTCAAAACATGACCTCTCTGCCCCTATTTTGACACATAGGAAGCAGTCTTGGGAGATTGCAGTTTTGGAGGGGCAAATGACATCCAAATTCGAAAATTCCACTTGGGTGGGAACGTAGACAGGTAGGGCTTTCTAATGAGCTATCGTGGGCTCAATTGGGATTTCAGGAAGTGCCTCAAACTCAGCCTCAAAGTGGAACGACGCATAGAGGATTTGGCGCAGCGCATAGAGGATTTTAGCTCAATTTTTCACGTTCCAGCTCAGAAATTTGCCTAGTTTGACTAGTTTTGCTTCTAGATGTAATTTTTTACCCATCTTGATGTAACTTGGTGATTAAGATGTTATTTTGGCACATATTTACTTGTTCTAGATGATTCATTCACTAAAAAGTGAAAATTAAATGAATGAATCAATTTTCTAACATATAGAGGCAAGGTCTTTTGACTGCCTAGATTTTAGTTCCTTGTTTAGAATTGGTTGAAACAGCTCCTAGAATGATGAGCTCGACCCCTAGAGGCATGAGAATGGGTTTAGCTAGTCTATATCATGTAATCTTTCAGTCATTTTCAGGGTTGGACACTTGGGATTGCTTGGGCATACTTTTTTACATATTTTCTCTGCATTTTTGGCTAAGGAAAGACCAGGGTTTTGCAGCACTGTTTGGGATCCATGTGGCTTTATGTTTTGATGGTGTGCTTCTCTCAGTAATTGTAAGTTGTTATGTGTATAATTTTCCTTACTCTCATCTTCTACAATTGAACAAATGAAGTGATTAAGGTAGAATCCATTGATTGTTATGCTCTACCTTTAAATTTGTTTGATTTTCCATGTTTTCATCTGTTTAAGGAGAATCCTGGAAACTATCTTGCTCTCCTTAGATCCTCACCAGTCTGATCTATCCATTCATTCCCTTGAAAAGCATCAAGACGATCGCCTTCCTTGCCCCAATCAGACCTCTGCAAAAACTGTGCCTCATACCCAAAGCCCAAATTTGCCTTTCCCTATTCCAGCACAAAACCCCCAAAAACTCAAATTAAACCCTTGCACTACATACCTAGCCTAAAATTAGCTTTTATTTCAGTCATCTCGATCCTCATTGACTGTATTTTGCAGAGATTGTCTCAGAGAGAGCCCTCTCCTGTCCTCGTAGGGCTAGCTACGAGGCTAAGTGTGGTTTGATGTGGACCTAGACCCTTGCCTTTCTAGCCTGAGGCAAATCTAGGCTCTAACACAGAAAAATCATGGAGGAGGAACACGAGGTGTGATCTTCAGAAATTGTGATATTTCTTTGATATTCAACTCAGGTTTTCACTTTTTTATTGAATGTTTGGGAAAGAGAATGAAGTTTGTGGTCTTCATGATATTTGTTTTGTAAAGAAAATAAGAATGCAACTTTAATGCAGTCTGGTTGTCTGAGATATTGATGAACATGAAATATAATAACTTTTATTAATAAAGGACAATTGTAGCTTCCATCTCCATCCATGCATTTGGTAGTGTGTGCTCATTCAAACATAGGGTTGACAAAGAATGCATGTAAATTTCAAGTTTGAGGCAACCTACAAGAAACGTCAGAGGTTGACACAATAGCTAGAATTCAATTGTACAAACCCTATTGTTATGAAGTTCTAGTTGTCAATGATACACTTGATGATGGAAAAACTCATCATGAAATTGAATTTCCTCCTTTACCAAGCATAATTTCTTCATAAAAGGGATCCTCACGTGAGTTCATAGATGTTAATATGTAGCTTGTTTTAACACTGGCTCGTAGGTTGCATGAGGCAAAGGGAATGACATCTTGTATAATGTTTCTTGATAATCCAGGAAAACGAAGGGCTTCTTGAGTGTTTTGTACAATCCTTGAACTTGTAAGGGAATATAAGAAAGTGACCCTTTGGATGAACAACCCTTTAGGAGGCTTCATAATACAAGATGTTGGTGGAATGGATGTTCAAGGTTGTTATAATTCTTTTGCAGTAGCAAGTATGCTTAAAATATTAGTTACTTCTTTGGTGCATAATGTGACCAATTACATTGTGACTTATAGCTTCCCTAAGCAGAAAAGTGCATTCACATGAATTTATGAAGTCAACGGGAAAGATGAGTTGTTGAGAGTTATTATAATAATATTCATTGGATATCCCCATGTTGTTTTCGTGATGAATTACACCCCCTTGGCATTGATGTCAAAGGGGGAGGTAAGCATAGAAGAGAAGAGATGTTTCTAAGAGAAAAAGGGGGAGGATCACAATGTTGACATCAATGCCAAAGGGGAAGATTGATGGAATTGCTGCCATTAATAGAAAAATACATAAAAGGAGCAGTAATAAGGAAAAAGAGGAATAATGAGGAAAAGAAGCAGCAAAAGAGTAGGATCAACAGTAGATACGAGAAAAGATGTGATGGAAAAGGAGCAGTAAAATATAGGAGCAACAAAGGGTTTGATGGATTCAATTTTGATGGCTTGGCTTAGAAAAAAGGAGAAACAAAGATCATAGCATATGTTGATGTCTGTTGACAATTGAGTAAAGGAGCATATATTGATCATTATTGTGATGCAAGGCTATGGCAAAAGAAAATATGTGCATGAAAAAATCTTGCAGAGCTTGTTGTGTTGAAGAATTGGTTGTGATGTTTAAGTGTTTTGATGTAAAGAAAAGGCAAGACTCCATGATAGAAAACGAAATACTCCATGACAGACAAGTCAACACTCAAGGTTTTTGAGGTAATGACATGAAGAAGTATTGATATGTTGTAGCGGCTACAACCACCCTCCAAAATTTTTCCTTAGCTTTGTTTTGGAGCCTCCCTACCAACGTTTCATGGCAACATGTCTTGCTTCGTCAAGTAGACAAGATGCATCCCCCTCATAGGTTATTTGTTCAGACGTGTTCTAGTTGTAGGTTGAGTATCTCCCTTAAGAAATAGAGCAATTCTGGAGGGAAACTAGCCTTCCCTCAAAAAATTGCGCAATTTTGTCTAGCAGCCTACTGGGCTCTAAAATTCCGGAATTCTGCCAGTTAAGCTTCATCCAAAAAATTGCATAATTCCTCCCAGCAAGGCTACTCAGCCCATGAATTGCACAATCCTGGGTAGAAATTAGCTGCTCTACCCAGAAATTGCACAAATATCTTGGGTAGCCAGCCCAGCTCCCTTCCAGAAATGCGCATTTTCTCTCAGCAGTTGAGCCACCTCTTGCATGTGAAGTTGAGTTGACCGGTTCCCTCTCGGACTGAGTAAAACTGCTTTCCATGCATGGGCTACTTCTCCCAAGGAAACGTGCAAAGGAATCCCTTGATTCAGGGATCTATTTTTAGCAATTGGAGGTTGCATGCAAGGATCATCTCAGAAACCTCCCACCAAGTGTCACTCTTCCTAGATTTGTGGCATGCACATCACATCTTCGATTTTATCAAAAGTCATGAATCGGATGCTACAGAGCTCATTCCTAACATCAACCTTGCAGCTCTGACATCTCACATCACATCTAGGAGTTGTCAGCACATTCAGCTCAGTTGTTTTGGGGTAAGACTGCTTCCCATGTCCTATGTTGCATTTCTGGTGTGCTTTCTGTGTTTTGCTTCGGATGAATGTTGTCTTCTTGATTTCAACGATAGATTATTTTCATTTTGATACATAATAGCTTGTACTAGCACCATTTTAGTTTTCGTTAACATCTCACTACTATCACATGCATGAAACTATTTTTCACGAATGGTTGTTGATTCGACGATTCGCCTCACCAACATGCATGTTGTTCCATTTTCTAAATCTTTCATTCACTATTTCCATGCATGATAATTCACTTATGCTTACACTCAGTATCACCATGCATTCAGATTCACATTTGTTTTTAGTTGTCTGTCTGTAAGTCTGGGCAACCTTGGCCCAGACTCTACCTCACCAAGACAACATTGCGCAATCCTGAGAGGGAAGGATTTGTCTTACTCTTAGGAAATGCACATTTCTTCCCAGTGATTGTCCTTGAGTCTTTCATTGTGCAATTATGAGGGACAATGACTGCTGGCCCAGAAAATTGCCCAATGCAGTCACTGAGCCTGCAGCCATTGATGCAAGGCCACCCCTGCACATACCCACAGTATGTATGAAATGCATAAAAAAAATTGTCCCAGGAGTTTGACTCTTCTATGGAGTCAAAACTTCAAACTCCAAATGGTTAAGCACTTTATAATAGTTCCTTGTTATTGAAACTCAATCACCCCACCGAACTCTCTGTCAGGACAATTTACTCCCTTAAAACCTTCATTAACCTTTTTCTTGGAGTCTTCCATTTGTTCTTCCTTATCGAGATTTAAACTCGCACCACAACCTTTACTTAACCCATAATTCACATATAACTCCCTTTCCCTTTTGCCATTGTTTAAAAATGAAAACCAAACGAAATCATATATCAGTGTTAAATCCTTTATGACTCACTGTAAAGGAAATCCCCGCAAAACATCATTTCCACCTTTTGTACGATCTCCGCATAGAACTCGAGGTTGTACCTCATCGCTGAGTGCAATCAGCCCTACCGCGGGTTATTTAATATAATTTTATATGACTCATCCTTCCTCTGCTCTGATCTCCAAAATTACCATAGAGTCAGATCTCAAATAATATTCACCCACATATATAACATATCGGGTCCGCCTTAAGTTTCCACTCCTCCGATAGGCTCGAACTCTGCTTAGCTTGATCGCTGATCCAATTTATCTGCGATCGCTAAACTAGCATCCTGATACCTTGTCCATTGCCCCTCCTATCCTGCGATAAGAAATCAGTCCTCTGCCATTTGATCAACTCTAATCCAATGGTCCACATTGCATCACACTATCGCAATCGACATTTGCAAAGGGTTAAGACCCGATCTATTCACGAAGACTTCTGTCAATGTGATCAATCTCGACTATTGATCCTTTAGATCTAACATTGTTGAGTCTTCTCGCAACTATTTCCTTTAGTCTTGATTTCGCTTATCTTCAATGAACTCTGCGTTAAAAATGCTCAAACACTGCTAAGGAACCAAGATTAATCAAGCTATTTCAATATAACTATTCATAATCGCATACATAAAACAGAGAAGAAGGCTTAGGTTCTTCCATAGACATACACACAGAGAAAAATAAAGGATCCCATACAAATGGCCTACTAACACATGTAATGAAACATTTATTACATATAATACTATATTTCGAGTCTCACCTATGGCTTGACTACATGATAATAAACCTCTGTTACAGTGAAATCCTCGCTTCGTCGTTTTTTGCTTCTCTCGCTAATCTTCCAGCCTCTCTCCTAGTCTAGCTAACCAACCCCAGAATTATACAAAGAGTTCACAGTTTATAAAAAAGTGGATTCATGAAACATTTCTGGTTCAGAACTAGAAATCTCTCAACATCTCCTAAAAAGTCTCTTTAGTTCCACTCTTTTCTAAACAACCACTAAATCAAGCTTTCAATTTCCTCATTTTCTATTTAAACCAATTAAATCTAATAGTTTTGCCTGATATCCACACAAGGAGAATCAATGAACTACTATGCCCATTTTCTCATACTTTTACAATAAATAAACACTCTCACATATTTAAATAAAAATTAATTAAACTCTTGCCTTCCAACCCCTTGCTAATCACAACATGTGATCATGCTACCACATTGCTAACTAGGCCTGAATGCTCCTGCATCAGACTCCCAAAGTTGAAAGTTTCCATGGACTCATGTTCATGAGTCTTTCTACTTCCTCTGTTGTAAACTTCATCAAAATTCATTACCCAACTGGTTACCTAATCCTTTTTAGCTGCAAGTGTATTTTCTACCTCTTTTGTTTCTCGTGGTTGTCAAACTTTTTGTTGTGGATGTCTTTTTTCTCTACATTCATAAGCATCTCCTTTTCATAATGTTTTGGTGCTAATACCATGTATAAACACCTCCTCAAACAACATAAATCTTTGCTTCTCTATCCATTGTTGTCTTGTCATTATACCAATATAATTGATCTCTATCTTCATGTATTTTCTCTTGTCTTGTACCTAACTGTTCCTTTTAACTTTTGACTCGATCACTAGCATCTCCTTCTATCTATAAATCAATTTCTTTATGATGTTATGTATATCCTTCCATCTCCCCTTGATTCGCTGGCTTTGACAATTTCTTATACTCATTATCTTTGTAGTTTTCATCATCCATCTATCAAATAGCTTAACTAGAGTCCTTCCAATCTCAAAAGAAGATTGGGCATTGTTTAATACAAGAACATATAGCCTTTCATCTATATACTGTCCTCTGGCTGCAATAACTTGTTTAAGAGCTATGTCAACTCTCCTTCCTATATTCCAAGCTTCTAAGTCAACTCATTGCTTACTCTCACCCTCTTGTTTCCATAAGGACAACTGACCTTTTGCAGCTCCAGAATTTACATATTCCTTCATATTTATTAGTGTAAACATATCTCTAAGAGTAGTTTGTCCTTCATCCTGAAAACCACATTTAACAATTAATAATTCAAAGTTAGAAAATATATTATCGTTTCCATCTCTGTCCTCATTAATTCTGCTCCATGAATTTTCTGATTTGTCATCCTCTTGATGTATATATGACATGTCAAACTTCTCACATTGTCTTGTCTTGAAAAAATCTTCTTTGTATTTACTTTGTTTTGAATGATGTCTAAGTTATGAATTTTGTTCTCTTCTCTTCTCCTTGGCCTTCCTTCCTTTCACACTCCTTTTCATTCTTCCTTTTCATTCCTTACAAATATGTAAGCCGCTAAGCCTCTGTGACAACAAGTCCTTCCTGTTGTCACTTACCTCACCAATCCCTTCTATGGACTTGGTCTTTTGGCAAGCACTGGTTCTCTATCTCTGGAACCTCTTGAGCATTCTCTTATGCTCTCTTTAGGCTTTTATCCACAACTCACCTTCTCTTGAGAACACATTAACTGTTCTCCCTATCCAACTTTTAGCTGGAATATTTAGGTTCATTGCCACTAACAAAACTCCTCTCTTTCTTTACACAGTCTACTACTGTGTGTTTCTACTACCAATCTCTTCCCTTTATAAAAACAATTCAAATGAACCAATCATCAAAATACAACTCATACCTGCTGATCTATCTCTTTCACCTTGCTCTAGCTAGACAATACACATGTTGCTTTACCTCTCACTGTTTGCACTTCAATCCTTCTTTCAACTGAATTTCTGTTCTTGTTGAGTACATCTATATTTGCTTTCTTTCTTTGGAATAGTTTTGTTGTAATTTCATTTCCTACATTCACCTACACATACCATTTAAAGCTTTAAAACTTACTAGATCCTTTCTGATACTAGCTTCCTCAAATCCCTTTTCCACAGTCTCTCTTGAAAAACCAACTGAAGTATTCATTGCCTGTAACATGTCAGAATTCCTCTGTGCATGACTCCTTGCGCTCCCACTATGTTAGATCCATTACAATGCCAGTTATGTATGCTTAAAAATAAAATTCAGTTCCTCAATCAATCTCCACAAAGAAGTAAGCTTGCTCTAATACCAAATGATGTAGGGCCACCCCTGCACATACCCACAGTATGCATGAAACGCATAAAAATAATTGTCCCAAGAGTTTGATTCTTCTATGGAGTCAAAACTATAAACTCCAAATGGTTAAGCCCTTTATAACAGTTCCTTGTTATCGAAACTTAATCACCCTGCGGAACTCTCTGTTGGGACTATTTACTCCCTCAAAACCTTCCTTAGCCTTTTTCTTGGAGTCTTCCATTTGTTCTTCCCTATCGGGATTTAAACCCGCATCACAACCTTTACTTAACCCATAATTCACATATATAACACCCTTTTCCCTTTTTCCATTGGTTAATGATGCAAACCAAAAAAAATCATATATCGATGTTAAATCCTTTATGACTCACTACAAAGAAAATCCCCGCAAAACATCATTTCCGCCTTTTGTACGACCTTCGCACAGAACTCAAGGTTGTACCTCATCGCTGATCAGAATCGGCCCTACCATGGGTTATTTAATATAATTATATATGACTCGTCCTTCCTCCAACTTCGATCTCCGCAATTACCATAGGGTCAGATCTCAAATAATATTCACCCACCTATATAACATATCGGGTCCGCCTTAAGTCGCCACTCCCCCAATAGGCCCGAACTCTGCTTGGCCCGATCGTTGATCTCCTATTTATCGGTGATCACTATATCAACGTCTCGATACCCTGTCCATCGGCCCTCCTATCCTGTGATAAGCGATCAGTCCTCCATCGTTTGATCAACTCTGATCCAACAGTCTACATTGCGTCGCACTATCACAATCGACATTTGCAAAGGGTTAAGACCTGATCTATCCATGAAGACTTCTACCGATGTGATCAATCTTGACCATTAATCCTTTAGATCTAATGGTTGTTGAGTCTTCTCGCGACTATTTCCTTTAGTCTTGATTTCGCTTATCTTCAATGAACTTTGCGTTAAAAACGCTTTTTGGCCACTTTCTGTCTTCAATGATGACTTCTTATATAATTACTTCGGGAAGGCTTTAAATAATTGACTGAGTATAAAAATGCTCAAATGCTGCTAAGGAACCAAGATTAATCAAGCTATTTCAATACAGCTATTCCTAATCGCATACATAAAACGAAGAAGAAGGCTTAGGTTCTTTCGCAGACATACACACAGAGAAGAGCAAAGTGTCCCATACAAATGGCCTATTAAAACATGTGCTGAAACATTTATTCCATATAACACTATATTCAGAGTCTCACCTCTGGCTTGACAATGCGATAATAAGCCTCTGTTACAGTGAAATCCTCGCTTCCTCCTTTTTTTCTTCTCTCGCTAATCTTCCAGCCTCTCTCCTAGTCTAGCTAACCATCCCCAAAATTATACAAAGATTTCACACTTTACACAAAAGTGGATTCATGAACCATTTCTAATTCAGAACCAGAAATCTCTCAACCTCTCCTAAAAAGTCTCTTCAGTTCCACTCTTTTCTAAGCAACCACTAAATCAAGCTTTTAGTTTCCTCATTTTTTATTTAAACCAATTAAATCTAATAGTTTGGCCTAATCTCCACACAGGGAGAATCAATCAGCCACTATGCCTCTTTTCTCATACTTTTACAATAAATAAACACTCACATATTTAAATAAAAATTAATTAAACTCTTGCCTTCCAAACCCTTGCTAGTCACAACATGTGATCATGCTACCACATTGTTGATTAGGCCTAAATGCTCCTGCATCAACCATTGCCAGTTGAGATTATGCATTGTGCAATTCTAGCAGTCAGTAGCCGGACTGGGTTGTGCATTGCATGGTTCCAATCAGTGTTGTTAGTATCGGTATCGGGAAAATATCGGCAAGCATAAAAAATGCATAATATATTCATTTTTTAAAGATTTTTAAACATATAAAGCAATAACAACATGAAATAAACACATTGGCACATAAATATGAAGAAAACACTGATATATATGATGTCAAATAGAAATGATACATCAAAGGCGATACCAAATCCTATTGATCCCTGATAATTGTCCATTCAAGGACTCAAATGTGGAGAACCAATACAAATAACATCACATATATAAAAGTATCTCATCATCATGAGTTATATGTAGCATAACAAATAAAACTAGCAACTATCTATCTGAAATCACTGCCCTCTCCCCCTTTTACGGGAAAACATGATGGGCTGTTTTCCAGGCCTGCCCCTAGTAGTAGGAGGCTTTGACCCTGCCTCTGCACCTAATGTTAAATAATGAGTGCTAGGTATGGGGCTATTCTCTCCTATATCTATAGCAGATGGTGTTGATGCTGATGCTCCCGCAGTGTCCTCCTCCTCCTCCTCCTACTCCTCCTCTGAGTGCTGTTGCTCCTCTGACTCCGAGTCCTCCTCTTGCTGCCCCTGCTCTAATGGATCATCTGCCACTGGCTCTAACCATGAAGGTGACTCCTCCAAGAGGGGCTCCTCAGACTCCACCCTCCAAGGAGACAATACATCAATATTGTCTAAGCTAATTCACATGACACGAGGACATGAGACATGGAGGACATGTAAATACGAGTATTCAATACGAAACACAATGACCTGGAAACAAGACACAGGGGACACAATTATATATATAAATATTATATATATATAAATATATATATATATAAATATAACCATTATAAACCGAAAATTGTTTTTTTATCCATATTAAATTGCAGGTTCAACTTATCTAATCAAACTAAAATAAATTACTTTTCAAAGTTCATAGTTCACTAAAAAATAAATAGAACCAAAATAAATAAATTAAAATTAGAATGTGAATGCTTGGCCTGATTCCTTGAATACTGATCAGGAGACATCAAGAACCTTTTTCTCCATTTGTAAATATGGGTTGTGATAATATTAATTTGTAAATATGGGGTGTGATGATTTTTAATATTTTATTAATTAATTTGAATTAAATAGGAGAAGGTGAGGATTTATGTAAATATCCTTTTATTAATAAAAGGATATGAGGAAATTTAATGACTTGAAGGATTTTAGGGATAAAAACCTATCCTTTAGGGATGTTGAGAGATTTAGGGGTTGTTGAGGATTTTAAGGGATTGAGCATTTAATTTAATGATTTTTAAATAGGAAGGGGTTTGGAGAGAAAATGAGAGATGGTGAGAGAGGTTGATTGAGAACAGGCTTGATCAGCAAGGCTGTAATCCTTCAGCAGTTTGTAAAAGGGCCATAGATTGTATATCTGGCTATGGATGTAAAGTTCTAAGTGTAGGCTTGTTTTATGTAAATATAAGTTGAATTCAGTTCTGTAGCATGTTAACTTGAATTTGCATAATGGTGCTTATTTTCCAATGCGCAATTACTGTGATAACTTGATGTTTTGAAACCGTATGAAGTAATTCTGTATTATATAACATTGAATGGATTGAAATCATGCGTGCATTATGGAACTGTTACTATTCTTTGAAGTAGCATATAATTGTTGTTGTTGTTTATACGGAGGATCGTATTGTGGACTTGTTTATTGAGAATTCGGTGCAACTGTTGGAAACGCGGACTCAGGGCAGCGCTTGGACCTTGAGCGATATCAATTAGGAAAAATACGCATAACTGTTATTCCATTAAAGAGTCGTGCCTTTCTGGCGTAAGTGGTATGCTCATAGCGTGCGTAGGTGTAATAATCATTTGAAGTTTTATTATTGAACAAGGCGGCATTATTCTTCTTTTGACATTTTTATGCTCATGCGGAGTATTCCCTGCTCAGTATTGTACAGATCTCTTTCTGTCCAGAATGAATAGTTGGAATATAACAGTCGTGTCATTTTGATAGGAATTGTGATGAATAGTGTTTCTCTTGGTGCGAAAACTGTAACTTCACAAGAGTTAAACGGAAGAGAAATAGTTAAACACTCCGGTGACTTAGTTTCATGCTTTGTCAGCCTTGATGTGAGTTGCGACATGTCGGTTCTCGTTGGCGTGATACAAGAAGTGCAAGAACGTCATTGCGCGGAGTTTATAACCTGGAGGTATGTACAAATAGAAGTCCACGATATGTGAGTCTTTTAAAAGAATTTCATGAAAGCACCGTATGTTAAAAAGTATGGTTTTTATAGCATTGAATCCGCCGAGCACAAGGTTTTATAAAACGCTGTATTGTTATCGTTATTCTTTTGACTGTAAATGAATATATGGCATTGTTCTTAAATGTACCATCGATCTCCGGTCAGAGGGAAATTGTCTTAAATACAATGCAGAGCGTAAAGAAAGGACTGTTGGATTGAGCTTGGTAAAGAGCGCACATATAGTTTGCAACTCTAATTTGAATAGTTATTGAATTGCCAATGAATGTTATAAATCATGAGATTATAATGCCGGAAACAAGATTTTTCTTGCATGAAGGGAGAAGATCCTGGTAGGAGTGGCCTGGGAGAGGCCTGGGCTTCATCAATTTTTGGTATCAGAGCCTGGCTCTGTTGAAATGAAGAATGTTTATTTGAAGGTTTGTTGAATAGAATGCAGGCAAAGGAGATTAGATTCTAATATGACAGTCAAGCAACCAGAATGCAGCTGAATGAAGGGAGAATCGTGCAGGTATTGGGTTGTTTAATTTTGAATTGGGTTTTACTAACAAGAGACAGATTGAGGATTGATGGTTGCAGCGTCCGAGGAGGTGAATAGAAGGGCAGATCGTTGCAGATGGTACAGCGCTGGAATGAAGTTCATTCCTGGTCACAGATGCATATATCCAGGTATGAAATTCATATACAATTGTTTGAATAAGGCGCACATATAGATTTCCATTTTAAAATCCGAACAGTGTTATTAATTTGCAATGAATTGGAGTTCATTATGAGGATGGTATTAAAAGTTGTGGCATGAAATGTTTGTAAAAACAAACCAAGGGCGCATTGGTTGATTTTGATTGTATTAAAAAAAATCCATGTTAATTGGGAAGTGAGTTAAATGCATTCTTAATGAGAAGCATTGGGGCTTTAAAATAGAACAATAAAACTGATGGTTTTTTTAAAATAGTCTTTATAAGACGTGAACAAGGGATTTTTAATGCTATTGAACCTCTTGAAAAGAAGATGGTTGGGTTATGGGTTTTGAACCATTTTTTGAGGATAGTTTCTGCGAATTATTTTGATCTGAAGTTTGTCGGATAAAGCCAGAAGATTGGAAGAGAGGATCAGATTTTAAAATTTGATTGACAGTGAAATTTCGCAGAGGAAGCATAAATATTTGCCGGAACAGATTTGCAGAAGTGGTGAGGTCTGAAGGTAACTGAAGTGCAGGTGAATGGAAGGACAAGATCAGACGAGATCTTGGAGGTAAGATGATATGTTTTTGAAGAATAGAATATTGTAGTCTTTGCATTGAAATATTATTGCAACTAACAAATAAAGGAAGCTGGTGAAAGTTTCTAAGTGGAAAACATAGAGGTGGCAGAACCTTGAGGAAATCCAATAGAGATTGGATAAGGAAGACAGTTGTGAACAGGGAGATGAGTTGAAGCCAGGAAGAGCAAAGAGAAGTGCTCAAAGGAGGTTCCAGAGATAGAACCAATTGCTTGCCAAAAGACTGAGTGAGGAGAGCTTGGTGAGGTAAGTGGCGGCAGGACAGGACTTGCTGCTGAAAAGGCTTAGTGCAACTCATAGTAAAGTGAGTGGGGACTCATAGAAATGGAAAGTGACAGTTATGACAGAGGTTCTGAAATAAACCACAGTAGAGGACAAAAGGAGAAGGGTGCCAAGGCAGTTGGCATACAGAGACAGTTAAGCAAAGAGGAATATGAGAGGGAGAAGGCTAAGATAGTAGTTTAGCTTGAGGTGTTAATGGAGATGTTGCAGAGAAATAAGGAAGACCAGAAGCGTGGTTATGTCATGACAAAGAAGTTGAGGTGGCAGAGACTACAAGAGAAGTGGAATCAAGACTAAAGGAAATAATCGATCAAGTGTCTATTGAGTTGCCTACCCATGAAGACATCAAGTTTTTGATACACAAGGACATCAAGATATGAGGGCAACATCATCAAAACGAGAAGAATCATGAACAACATTTGAGGACAGCATACCAGATGCAACGAATGCAAGAGGAAGGTTGTTGACAACATAGAGGTGGAACAAAGTTGCAAGCTCAAGCATATCCACTTGTAGTGAAAGAAACTTTGGAGACTCAAGCTATGAGGTGACTGTGCAACATGAAGATCACGCGAAGGCATAGAACATAATAGAGAAGGATTTGAATGTGCTCAAGTAGCAACTCAAGGAAGAATAAGAGTTGCATAGACAAGAGAATGAGTTGCAGCAAGAACTCGTATAGTAGCGGGCTCAACATGCACTCACAGATGAAACTATGCCCTTACAAGTTAAGGATCCATCCCAATAGGTGGCACAAAGCAGGCATGGTGAGCAGTGTTGTTGATCGCATGCAAGGGAATACAACAATATGCATGTCATTGTGTGTACGCATGCGATCCCACCCACTCGACACACTCACCGAGGTGAAGACAAGAAGAAAGTCCAACTGGAGTTGAACATGTAGCTGACAGTTGATGTGCATGACCACCAGCACACACTAGAAGATCAACATAGACACTATGGATCGGTGTGTTTTTGGTTCGTTCACACCCAAGAAGACCATGTGCCTACCAACAGATGAATTGGATGGAGGAGCCATACCAATGCACTCAGATGAAACAGAGGTAAGAGTTCACTTCAGGAAGATGTCACCTTGGAACTCATGCACACCATCATGGACAACCAAGCTTGGCATCAACTCATCACCTTCACCATCACAAGCACGTCAAAGAGTTGGTCTCACCACAATTGACTGAGTGTCAATGATTTATTGCATGGCTTGCTCAAGCCATTTTGTCTCACATGAGAACATGTGCATTGTAATGTAATGTCTTGTCAATTGGGAGTTCAAGTGTCGATAGTTGGATGTAACATTCATAGAGTAGATGAAGAGTCATGAGGGTAGATGAACTGTCACAAAGGGGAATGTCAAGGGTCACCCCACCCTTTTCTATATATAGAACCTCATAACTCATTATAAATTATTTTGGTCAGCCAAGCCTCTTATAAGACTATCTTGGTGAGAGCTTGGACAATATTGCAACGAGCCTTGGCTTCTCCACTACGTGGAGCTAGTATATCTCTTTGGAGTAGCAGGTGGTTGTGGCTGTAATGTTCCGCAGTCGAAACTAGTGGTTAGACATGGATGTATTGTACGAGTGAAACTTACATGTTTCATGCATATGTTGTATTGTATTGTATGTTATCTGATTTACTCTAAATGATATATGTGTTTGTTTTCTTATGCATGCATGTATGGACTATTTTGTATAAGTATGTATGAATCTTTCTTAAATGTGTTGTTGGTTTAACCATCACTTTTGATTTCTTGCTAACTTGCTTTCCAGCTTTTGATGCATCTCTGCTCATGTGTTCCCTTCCAAGCTACGTACTATTATAGGTTTCCAAAGGGCACACTCACCTCACCCTCAGTGTGTTAGAACCTCTCATGCACCTTCCTTGACTTACTATAGCTGTCACACCCTTGCTACCAACAAGGACACCTTACTTGCCTCTATGTGAAATTGCGGTCAAGGCATTACCATATGATCCACGATTGGGACTCCTACACCAAATGGTCTAAGGTCTAATTGAGGCTTCTTAATGGGGAGATCCGCTTACATGTTGGCGGGTCCAGCACCATCAACATGATACAAGATGTTGCAGAACATATATATATCTTTGAAGAGTGATACATTGCTTTCATATGTTGCATGCATATTTCTTGCATTAGAAAGTGAATATTTTACATGTGATATGATGTTATAATGTGTTGCTTTCATATGTTGGCTTTATGTTGATGGTGGTGAATTTAATCATTATATATGAATGAAAATAATATTTGAGGACTTATTTTTGTTCTTATATTCAACATATGAAGAGTTTGGAAACGAATGAGTGGAAGGCAAAGAGTCAAACCTTGTTCAATCCATATTCTTACATGGAATACAAACAACCAACAAAATATCTTTATAAAAGATGTGATTTCAGAATACATAAAGGAGTTTTTGAATGTGAGAGAATATGGGAGTTGATTGAGGTGTTATGCATTAGTTACCTAGCACATATAGGGCATATGTGATGCAGATTTAAGGTGAAGAAGAATCAGAATCAGAGATGGAGGTATGTAGAGTTATAGACCAGAAAAGTGGGGGGTTAACAAGAGAGTTCGAAATCGGAGGGTTTGAGTACAGAGGATCGAGTGAGGCAAAAATGTCGTACTTGCTACCCCATTTGCACTTCGGGTGGGCTATGGATCAGGCCATCCTAGCCGAGGAGGAGCGTCTCATCGCCATTCACTTCGGCCATGAATGGGACGAAACATGTATGTAGATGGACGAAGTGCTGTCATCTGTTGCAGAAACTATCAAGAACTTCGCAGTGATATACATGGTGGACATAACGGAGGTGCCTGATTTCAACACGACGGCTTCGCTACTTCTGGGACCGAATTTTCGAATTTGCGCTGCCAGTGGAACGCCACGGGATGGAGCGGCGTGTTTCAGGATCTCTCGCATCCACCCTCACCTATCAGCTCTTCACAGCTTCCCTTCAATAGTAGGGTTCGTACACTGGTTCAACTCAAGTCTCATCCCGGGCCAAAGCTAGAGACGTGGCAGGGTTGGGATCTAAAGGGTTTCATACTGGATCGCCTGTTGAAATCAAAGAAGGGGGTCTGCATGATGCATATCTGCATTCCCCCTTAACGGATTGGCCCAAACACTATAGATCCGACCTAGATCTAACAGATCTGGCCAATATTAGACAACAGGCAGAACCTAGGCAACAGATCGGTGGTAATGAGTACAGATCGAACACCGAGTCTGTAGATCCAGACCTACAAATGGAAGATCGAATCCATATGAGATCAGATCTGGAAGATCGTTTACAGCCAGAGCACACCGGAAATAGCTGCAATGCCATTTCAGGCGGACCAGGAACTCAGTCATCACCCAGGCCACAGGTAACACTAACTCGTTTTCAGACTTTTATTAAAACCCCTGAGGGGAAAACTTGCTTAGTGTGGGTACATGCAGAAAGCACTACCATGCAGCTGAAACAACAAATATGGGCATTGACGGGATACCCTGTTCAGATCCAACATTTGGTTAGTGGTAGGTGGTCCCTCCACGACAATAGAACATTGAAAAACTATGAGATTAGCCCAGGAACATCCATTGTTTTAAAATTCAGGCTTAGAGGAGGGGCCCTGCCTCAGGGACAGCCAAGCTCCTCAGGAGGAGACAAGGGGAAAAAGATAGCACCTCAGCAACAACCCAAGGGAGGCTCCTCCTACAAAAACATTTTACAGGGTAGTAGAGATTCAGGGTCTTCTCCAGATCAAGGTGGATATACACCCAGGCCATACATAGTAGATCACCTAGGGCAAACTCCAGCCCTCAACTTTGATTCTACAGGGCTTGACGACTTCGTTAAGTCTTATGAAACGCAGGCCCTTATATGCCGTTTTAGCAGTTTTTGGCCAAAGCCTTTTGATCTATTTCACTGGATTTTTACCACTTGGACCATGGAATGTGACATACATCTATGCTCCAAAGGGTTTTTTATAGTTAGATTTGCATCCAAGGAAGTCAAAAATACAATCATCAACGCTGGGCCTTGGTTTTGGGGAACATCAGGGCTATTTATGACCCCATGGTTCCCAGATTTTGATCCAAACAAAATGACTGTCTCCAAAGTGCCGGTCTAGGTCCGCCTATATAACCTTCCCCTTCACTTTTGGAGCGAAAGAGTATTGGAAGGAATTGGGAATAGTATAGGGAAATATATCAAAACAGATCTGGAAAGGATCGATGAAAGGGTCTACACCTTTTCACGCATCTGCGTGGAAGTAGATTTAAGCAAAGGATTGCCGGACAATATAAGGTTGATCTACAAACAACAAAACTAGCTACAAGGACTAGACTATGAAAACATTGCATTCAGATGTAGGCTCTGTAGGCAAACAGGACACTTGAAAAACACATGTCCAGAAGCCAAGAAAGCAAACAGTAAAAAGAAGCAGAAAGGGAAGCAGAGGAAAGGATGGCAATTTCCCCCCCCTGTCTCAGAGGACGAAGAATCAGAAGCAGAAGAGGAAGATACCCTTGTGGAGAATACTGAGCTTGCCCAAGGGAAGGAGACTCAGAAGGAAACCACACCAGAAAACAAGGCTCCACAGTCCCATTCAAATCATGTAGAGAAGGCAAATGAGGATTTGAGTATGGGCGGGATCAAATGGCATCACCACTCAGACACTTCAGACTCAAACAAGGAAACAGCCTCACAAAGAGCAGAAACACAACTAGTCATAGCTTTGATCGAGCCCACTCAAGGAGAGTGGCGCAAGGTCGAAAAGAAAAAAGGGAGAAAAACTTGAAGTGTGAGCCATCCACTCACCACCGGATTTCAGTTCTTCTGCCTTTTTATTCTTTCTTCTTTCTCTTTCTTCTTCTAAATGCACGCTAGTTTTTTTTAACGATGCATGGTGTGCATATGCACTCGAGCCCAATGGGCACCTTATGGAAATGCTTCAATGCATCTACTTGTGTAACTTTTCATTTTTTAAATGTAGAGTTATAGACCAAGTAAAATGTACAAAATGAAAACAAGATGCTAGTTTACTTGGTCTATATCCTCCTATGGGTTATATCCTGCAAAAAACTTATGGGGATTGGAGCTTCCTTGCATGTTGTAGCTTACATAAATATTGAGGTAGTAGCCTCTTTTAGGTTGAAGCCTATAGAAAATTAGATGTAATAAGTGTTGGCATTATGATACAGGTGTTGTCCTTGATGGAAACTCACTCAAATAGCAGATCACAAGTTCAGGCTGTCAAAATAGTAGAAAATGAGATACCCGCAGGTTCCTATTCACAAAGTTGCGGACATCGACAGGTTCTGTAGCTATGCCGATCAAAAGGTGCGGACATATTCGCTGGTGTACCAAACAAAAAGTGCGGATGTAAAGTACACACACTTTCATGCAAAGAAAAACACGCGCACATGGGAAATCTTATGGTTGGTCCATGATATTTAGTCCGTCATTTTTGATCCTATGGTTTTGGTCCGTGGTTTTGCATCTAAAGTATTGAACCCATGTTTTGGGTCCCTAGTATTGGATCTCTATGGTTTTGGACCATGGTTTGAGTAAGGCCTAGTATATAAAAAGGAAAGGAGATCATTTGGCTGGGTACAGAGGTGTGGAATATCTTAAGAAGAGCAAGATCTGAAATACTAGTGATCAGTTGGTGAAACCTGAGCATTACAAGACGGATCTACTGATAGGTCGAGATCTCTTTGGAGCATGATCAGATCTGTAAATCTGATAGTCTGGGGTATAATTGAAGACTGATAAAGTATCTATACCCACAGGTACGCAGGCTAGACATAGCGTAGGTGCGGATACCCGCAGGCTCGACACAGCGTAGGTGCGGATACTCACAAGCTCGACACAGCGCAGGTGCGGAGATCCGCATGCTAGACACAGCGCAGGTGCGGAGACCCGCAGGCTTGACATAGCAGAGGTGCGGATACTCGTAGGTTTTTTATTGGTGAAGTTGCAGACTTTTCTTGTAATATGTTTTAGCTACTTTTGTCTATTACTGCAGTGTTCAGGGTTCTGAATTGGTGTCTGGTTGCTGTGTGATGAGAAATTATTGATTCAGGATTTGTACAAGGAAGTTGGTTGATTGCAGATCTAATTGATGTTTAATTGATATTCATGGATCCAGTTTGAAAATTTATGAAACGTGGTCCTTGGAAGTAAAGAGAAGGTTGTAGCCTTCTGTAGGTCAACACCTACGTACTATTATTTCAGCTAGTACAAGAGCTAAGGGGGTTGTAGCTCCCTTCCAGAAGAAGTTGGAGAACGAGAGAGGGTTGTAGCCCTCTGCAGGTTGCAACATGCATGCTCGTAAAGGACTGCACCAGTACATTGTAAAAGAATTTTCTTATTAAAGGAAGATAGAAACAAATTGCAGCAGGTGGTTTTCACCCACATTGGGTTTCCACCTTATATCATGGTGTTCATGTGTGCTCTTTATGTGTGATGATCTGTTATGTTTTACTGCACCGGTTTACTGTTAATATGGTTAATGATGTTCTAAGGCTCTCATTGAAGGTCAACTAACTTAATCATAAGGTTATTGAATATATGCTAGTTGCATTAAACACAGTTGCGTATATACACGGTTATCCTTAACTGAAGTAGCATATATGAATCCAAGTATGAAAATGAAAAAGTTATATTGATGTGATAATACTGATTCACCCCCCCCTCTCAGTATTATTTCCAACAATTGGTATTAGAGTAGGTCCTTTTAGAAGAATCTTGATCGCTTGAAGGAAAGATCCATCATAATGGCTAATCAAGAAAGAGAGGCATCCAATAGGCCACCAATCTTTGATGGGAGCAACTTTGCCCACTAGAAGATAAGAACCACGGCATATCTACAATCGCTTGGAACGGATGTTTGGGGAATCATGGAAGGAGGATACACATATCCATCAGTAATTCCTATAGATACAACAAAGAGAAAGAAATATGAACTCAATGCCAAAGCTGTTACTGTCTTATTGGGAAATTTGTCACAATCAGAATTTATGAAGGTCATGCATTTCAAATTAGCCAAATAAATATGGGACAAAATCATTCTAAGCTACGAAGGAGATGAACGGGTAAAACAAGCAAAGCTTCAAACTCTCAGAATACGGTATGAAAATCTTAAGATGCATAGTAATGAAAGTATAGCTAATTACTTCCTGCGTATAGATGAGATTGTCAATTGTATGAGGAATTTGGGTGAAGAATTTAAGGAAGTTGTCTTAGTTGAAAAGGTTTTAAGATCCATGTCTACTAAATTTGATTCCAAAGTGTTTTCCAGAGAAGAAAATGAGAATCTATAGAAAATCACAATGACGCAGCTTCATGGAATCTTAACTGCTTATGAGATGAGAAAAGGAGGACCATCAGATATAAGAGAAGCTGCATTCGAAGTATCAGCAAATGAATCAGGATACATCTCAAAAGGAGAAGATGAGGTAAATTTTTTCAAAAATATTGAACGGGGAACTGGAAGGTTCAAAGGTAAGCTACCTTTCAAATGCTTTTCATGTGGTAGAGTTGTCACTACGTTTCTAGATGCCCTCATAACAAAGGAAAGATGTCTGAAGACGGTAATAGAAGATATTATACCCATGTTAAAAGTAATGACTCATTCAATAGTTGTGAAGACATTAGAAGTATCATGGCATATGAAAATAAGGATGTAGAAACAAAAGAAGTTACCAGTTTAAAGGAACAATTGGAGTCAGTAACCAAAGTAAGGGAGCAATTGCAGGATGTAGTAAAAGATCAAAGCATAACAATTCAGAGACTTGAATCGAAGATCCTCTCTCTAAAAGAAAATCTTGAAGAATCAAAGAAGTAGAATAGAGAAGCTCTTGAAGAACAAGAACATGAAGTGATTGAATTAAGGCAACAAGTGGAAGAAGGAAGAAAAGCTGAAGAAAACATAAGGAAGCAGTATCTGGAAGAGGAAGAACAACATCAGGTTGAGGTAAATATCTTAAAAAGTAAATTAGAAGAAAAGGATAAACAGTTACGATTTCAAGATAGTACTAAGATTTTGGATGACATTCTTGGTAGTCAAAGATCTCCTACTATCAAAATTGGTCTTGGCTTTTATGAATATGTTGAAGGGGAATCTAGCTCACAAGGTGAGGCAAGGAAATCTAATGAGAATTCTGAAATGCTCAACAAGGAATAGCCAAGGAAAGAAATTCCTCAAAGAAAATCATTTACTCCTAACTATGGAAGTGATAGATGATTATTTCCTCCATTGAATAATATTGAATGTTATGTATGTCATAATCTTGGACATGTTGCAGCCATATGTAGAAGTAGAATGATTCAAGACCATCACACAAGATCATCACATTCTAGGTACTTCAAAGGATATTGTTTTGCTTGCAATATGTTTGGTCACAAAGTAATTGATTGCAATAGAAGGAACATGAAACATGTAAGATGTTATGCATATAAAAAATTTGGACATAAAGCAAGGGAATGCAGGAGCAAGATTCAAACTCCAAAGCAAGAGGATTATACATCATCACAATCCCAGGTATTGAAGAAGACAGAATTAGAGACTGAAAGATGTGACATAACTCAATCGGCTGACATAACAGACACATGGGAAACTGAAAGTGAAGACCTTCAGTATTCCATCTTGCATATGATGATATAATAAAGTTAAGTCACGTATATATGCGATCTAGAGGCTGCAGAGTCGCGTATATAGAGCTCAGAAGAAAAAGGAAGCAAAATAGACTCAGGAAATGGTTCAGTCATGGTATATGATGGTTGGCACAGGCTCGGGGGGAGCATGTACTTCTAATAATGCATTGTTGGCATTATGGTTAGAAGTCTTGATTAATGATACATTTTGCTAGTTGATCAATAGAATGCTATTGTAGGTTACAAGATTGGATATTGATGCTTATGGTGAAGATCATATATGGTGTATGTTAGTGGCTAATGACTATCATGGTTTTGAATAGATTGTTGGTCTTTGTTATAAAGACCTTGTATGTGCTCAGGGGGAGCATGGATGGATTGGTACATCTTGGCATATACAAAGGGGGAGCTCAATCAGAGATTGCAGCAGGTACTCAGGGGGAGTATGGACAACAGATTGGATATCATAGAAGAGAATATCTTAGTCCACCCTTTCCCTTGATGTCAAAGGGGGAGAGTAACTTGGTGTGGTGGTTGCCATCAAGTCCAAAGGGGGAGATTGTTGGAATTATGATATAGGTGTTGCCCTTGATGTAAACTCACTCAAATAGCAGATCACAAGTTCAAGCTCTCAAAATAGTAGAAAATGAGATACCCGCAGGTTCCTGTCACAAAGCTGCGGACATCGGCAAGTTTCGCAGGTGCGCCGATCAAAAGGTGCGGACATATTCTTAGGTGTACAAAACAAAAAGTGCAGACGTAAAGTACATGCACTTTCATGCAGAGAAAAATGCGTGCACGTGGGAAATCTTATGGTTGGTCCATGGTATTTAGTCCGTCATTTTTTATCCTACGGTTTTGGTCCGTGGTTTTGCATCTAAAGTATTGAACCCAGGTTTTGGGTCCCTAGTATTGGATCTCTATGGTTTTGGACGATGGTTTGAGTAAGGCTTAGTTTATAAAAAGGAAAGGAGATCATTTGGTTGGGTATAGAGGCGTGGAATATCTTAAGAAGAGCAAGATCTGAAATACTGGTGATTGGTTGGTGAAACCTGAGCATTACAAGACGGATCTAATGATGGATTGAGATCTCTTTGGTGCATGATTAGATCTGTAAATCTGATAGCCTGGGGTATAATTGAAGTCTGATAAAGTATTTATACCTGAAGGTCCACAGGCTATACACAACGCAGGTGCGGATACCCGCAGGCTCGACACAGCGTAGGTGAGGATACTCGCAGGCTCGACACAGCGCAGGTGTGGAGATCTGCAGGCTAGACACAACGCAGGTGCAGAGATCCGCAGGCTAGACACAGCGTAGGTGCAGAGACCCATAGGCTTGACATAGCAGAGGTGCGGGTACTTGCAGGTTTCTATTGGTGAAGTTGCGGACTTTTCTTGTAATATGTTTTAGCTGCTTTTGTCTATTACTGCAGTGTTCATGGTTCTGAATTGGTGTTTGGTTGCTATGTGATGAGAAATTATTGATTCAGTATTTGTACAAGGAAGTTGGTTGTGCAGATCTATTTGATGTTTGATTGATATTCATGGATCCAGTTTGAAAATTTATGAAACGTGGTCCCTGGAAGTAAAGAGAAGGTTGTAGCCTTCTGTAGGTTAGCACATACGTACTAGTATTTCAGCTAGTACAAGAGCTAAGAGGGTTGTAGCTCCCTTCCAGAAGAAGTTGGAGAACGAGAGAGGGTTGTAGTCCTCTGCAGGTTGTAGCCTGCATGCTAGTAAAGGACTGCACCAGTACATTGTAAAAGAAGTTTCTTATTAAAGGAAGATAGAAATAAATTGCAGTAGGTGGTTTTCACCCACATTGGGTTTCCACCTTATATCATGGTGTTCATGTGTGCTCTTTATGTGTGATGATCTGTTCTATTTTACTGCACCTGTTTACTGTTAATATGGTTAATGATGTTCTAAGGCACTTATTGAAGATCAACTAACTGAATCATAAGTTTATTG
>APFE030849266.1:0-13318 GCA_000404065.3 Pinus taeda | reverse complement strand
GAGGAGGAGGAGGAGGAGGTTGGGAGGGGGGGGAATGTGAGGAGGAGGAGGATGCGGGAGAGGGTATATGGAGGAGGAGGAGGATGCGGGAGAGGGTAGACGGAGGAGGAGGAGGCAGGGGAGGCAGGAACGGTGTGGGGAGGACGACGAGCGGGAGGAAGGGCACGTGAAGGAGGAGTAGAGCGGGTGGAGCAGGAGGATGGAGAGGAGGAGGGGGAGTCAATGGGATAGGAGGGGAAATTGGAAGCAAGGGTGGTGGGGTTAGGCAGATGGAGGGGGAAGATAGGGAGCGAGAGGGGGAGGAGAGGGAGGAACGACAGGAGGGAGGGGGTGAGTAGGGACAGGAGACGAGGGGAGAGGTGAAAGAGGGGCCAAGAGAGGAGGTAGAGACATGGGGGGGGAGGTGGAGAAGGACAACGAGGGGGAGGTGGAGGAGGAGGAGGAAGAGAAGGCAAGTGAGGACCAGGATACGGAGGAAGGGGTGGAGGGGAAATAGGAAGAAGAGGTGGAGGGGAAATACGTTAAGGAGGGGGTTGGTGGAGGAGGAGGAAGAGTGTGAGGATTACGAGCTAGAGGAAACAGGGGAGGTGCAGGGGGAGGATGGGGAAGTGGGGAAGGAGGAGAAGGGGATGGTGGAGGAGGTGGAAGAGATTGAGGGGGAGAGGCAGCACATGAGGCAGAGGTGGAGGGGGTGGACAAGGAGTAGGAGGACGAGGTGGGGCGAAGTCGCAAGGGCAGGAGCTTGGAAGGATGCAGGGTAGGAGGGGGAGGAGGCGGAAGAGGTAGAGGAGGAGGTGAAGGAGGCGAGGGAGGAGGAGGGACAAGAGGAGGAGTGTGAGGAAACAAGCAAGGAGCTGGCAGAGGTGTAGGGGGAGAAGCGGGAGGAGGCAGAAGAGGTGCAACGAGAAGAGGTAAAGGAGGAGCTCAAGGATGGAAGAGGGAGGAGGAGGGTGAGGCAACATGAGAGGAGGTGGAAGAGGCATAGCGGGAGAAGAAGGTGTGGGAAGAGGGGGAGCGGGAGGAGTCTGGGAAGGAGGGGAAGGAGGTGGAGGGAGAGGTGGAGGTGGAGTTGGAGGCGGGGGACGGGACGAGGAGGCAAGGGAAGATGCAGAAGTGGGGGAGGAGGAGGAGGAGACCAAGCCAGGGGGGGTGGAGGTGGAGGGAGGCAGGGGAGTTTGAGGAGCATTAGGGCAAGGGGGAGCTTAGGGAGGAGGGTGGTGGCGATGGCGAGGAGGAGGAGGATGATGGGGAGGCAAGGGTTGGGGGGGTGAGTGGGAGGAGGTAGAGGACGATCAAGGGGAGGAGGAGGAGGTGGAAGAGGCAGAAGGGGAGGAGGAAGAGGAGGAAGAGGAGGAGGAGGAAGAGGACATGGGGTTGGAGGTAGAAGAGGTAGAGGAGGAGGAAGATGATGTGGCGAATAAGAATAACCTAAAAATACATAGATTTAATAGTTTAGCAACTCTCTTTCATAAGGAAATTTGTTTCCCTTTTATTTGTAATGTTACAAATTTCCTTACAGAATTACAAAACTAGTTCCACAAAGTCTTTCATAATCTTTCATATTTTTTTCACATAATTATATGTTCATAAATGATTACATACTTATAAATATTCACCTTCTCTTCAAAATAAACAGACAAACATATAACAAATCTTTTCAAACATACTTATGTTCTTAAATATTTTTATCAAAATAGTTGACCAACCTAAGTTATTTCATGGAAAATAGAGATAAAATACTACCATTCAGAACCCAACCTTGAACCAATACTCTATTTGTTCCCCTATTTAATCCCCAGCTGTCATAAAATAAAAAATCATCATAGTGCTAAAATCATTGTGTTCTAGCAGTCTTTCTCTTCCATTGGTGTGTTCTGGTTCGAGGCTTGCCTTATTTGCCAAATATATATATTTTCTTACAAGTTCCAAAGTATGGAATTTATTTCCTTATCACCCTAGTATATTCATTTTATTAGAAGTTCAAAAGTATGGCATTAATTTCCAAACATACATAATTTTTAGTATGCCAATATGTCCTCCCTTCTCTTTCTCTTTTTGAAGCACAAACAACTCCCAATTTTTTTTCCTGAGAGTTAGGACTAATCTCTCATGTTAGATCTATGATGCGCATACACCATTACACTCAATTTTTATTTTTTTGAGTTACTATCAATTTTCTAGTCATGAAGTAATTTATGTTTTGGTCTTATGTCTTTGTATGATAGTCATCGGGCCTACCTACATTTACCCATAGAAAATAATCCATGGCATATTGATGTTGTATTTATAAGTAGTTCCTTGGAGGAGTACTTACATATAATTTTTTTTTTATTTTTTATTTTTGGCCTTGTTTACAAACATTTCGCACATCAAAGACTATACGTATCATCCTAAATTCTAACATGAGTTGTCCTATCCTAGTACTGACCTAGTACAAAGGCACATCACCTTATCCTATCCTATCCTATTCTATTCTAACATTGTTGCGTTAGTGTGCTAAGATCTAGAGCATCGATCTAGAAAGGTGGTCATCGATGGTAGATATCACTCCAAGGTGGTTGAGGTAAATATTTTCCTCCTCTATCGCTTCTCCACTCACCATTTTTGCACCTTCCCACCGCAACTCTCTAACTCTGATGTAGTTAGGGTTTCATGGAAGGTTCAAGGCACAGACTGTTCTGGAGGTAAGTTATTCATTCCACCACTACGTCTGGTTTCCATACATCTTCTCTTGAGTTTTATTTCCAACAGTGGGGCTACTTTCTTTCTTCAGATGCGATTTCTACAGCCTAGCCAATTCATTCTCAGTAGTTAACCACGAGTTTCGTCTTTTTTTTTTCCAGTAATGATTAATTATTTTCTTAATGTTATTTTCATAAATCATTATGATACTTATCTAGTTTCTAATTGCATTGTTTATTTGAATTTTCATGTTTCCCTTCTGCACAAGGTCTGCCCATTTAACCCACCTAGGTGATGGGTTCTACCTGATTCCTTAACAATTAAGTCGGGTTCCATTCTCTCTTCTCCTATGGTTCTTTAATTGACCTAGGGTTTAAATGTTTTATTTACCACTAGGTTCATCTAACCCTTTGCCTCTCTTCTTGCTGCGAGGGTTCCTTCACAACTGCTGGAACCATCAATAATCCTTTCGATTCATAGTGCCAGGTTACTTTACAAACTTCATTATGCTTGTTGAGGGTTCCACCTAGGTTTATTAATCAATTTAGAAAGCGTTTCCCCTATAATTGTTTTGGGAATTATCTTCTTATTGTTCCTGGGAATAGATATATCTACATATTTGTCATTTTTGGATAATGTCTCTATTATTTACTTGGGGAAAAATTTTGCCACATTCTCATGAAGTTTTCCCTTCTGTATCTTTTGCAAAGAGGGGGTTCCTAATTCCAAGAGCACTAAGACCTCCACATCAAGTTGGCCTCATGTAGATCAAGTTGGCCTCAAGGAAGGTGATTCGACCTCATTGGAAGTCTATATATACAAGGAAATTTGACTTCATTTGAGCATCTCACTCTCTCAAGCATAGTTCGATCTTTGGAAGCTAGAAGCTGGAAGATGGGAAGAAGTGTGAAGTTGAAGGAAGGGTCCAAAAGGAGTGCGAGCTTTATCAAGGTGGAAGGGAAGAAGAAAATATAAATTTTGGTGGCTCTCTCTCTCTCCCGTGTGGTTTGGTTTAGGAGATCAAAGTCTCCTAGTCAAGGTCGAAGTTGTTGCTGATGTCAGAAGCTGCCAAGTCGAAGTTGCCAGGGTTAAAGTGTTGCTTCTTATAGGTTGAAGGTTGGATCGAAGAAGGATAGGTTGGCTTGGTTTGGAGGAGGTATTTATCTAGATAAAAGAGTCTCAAGGAAAATTATTGAAAGAAGATATTTTGACTGGGTTTTCCCCTAGATAGGGGTTTTCCCCTAGCAGAGTGCCTACATATTTTGTCTTGTATTTTTGTGATCTTCATGCACACATAATTCAGTAATTGTTTGATGAAAGATAATATAAAAAATAAGTAAAAGAAGGCAACATAATTCACAAGTAATTATCAAGAAAGAGAAATCTGACCCTAATCCTACTAACATTGATTTCTCAACATCCCCCCTCCTGTAATAATGTCCAAAGTGCAGATTGGGTGGGGGGTGGTGTAATATAGTTCATCTTCTTCCTCCTCTTGTAACCACAAGGGTAAGTCATGCTCAATATAAGGCTGAGAAAGAGGATACAATACCAAATGTTTAGACAAATGTCCATTCTTAATGGTTATGTTCCCAACCCTACAACTAATGTAAGAACCAATAATGGGTAACCATAAACTTCCCTTGATGAGAGGAAAGCCATTAAACTTGATTTTGTCTTGAGAACCAGGAAATTAGTAGGATACTCCCAAGAGTCAATGGAGACCATAACATATTCAACAACTCCCTCAGGAACTACTATGGATAAATATGCAAGCTATAACATTGTGGTGGTCTTTCTCAAAGCCCCTTGGAGGTTTAGCTTTAGCATGGTTTCCTTAGTCATGATCACATCCCAAGATCAATTAAGGTGTTAGGGACTATAATTCCATCAATTTTCACATCTACTATAGGGTTTCCAGGGTCTAGATATTTCGGAAAGATGACCCTCCTAAGCATCAAATTAGATAATTGCCCAACAACATTTATGGTGGGAGTGTCTCTCTTTGTTTTTGTAGGCTTTTTGAAATATTTCTCCTTGATGAGATTATTATATATGGGAAAATATTTAATAGTCTGGAGGAGTGGTATTTAAGACACAAGTTCTTCAATTCTCCTAGAAGTTCAACCTCTTTTAGGGTGTGTTAGCTAGGGTGGATCAACCTCTCAGGAAAAGGAGGTGGATTGACTTGAGGAACACTCTCTTCCTTCTCTTCCTCAAACTCTTTAGGGGGAGAAGGTGGGTGGTTATATGGAAGAACTCTCCCAGACCGAAGGTTGATCTCCTGTATTTCCATAGCATAAGCAGGATAAGGCGTCTCTCCATTGTGGACCTGTTGTGCTTGCTTGTTGTTCGGATTGAATTTGGTTGAGCAGGAATTTGAGGTTTCTTAGGTGGGTTAGGATGAGTGAGTTGTGGTTGCGGTTGGGGTGGAGGTAGTAAAGCAAGAGGTTGGTTAACTTTAGGCCTCCACTCTTGTGATGAGTTGCCCCATTGAGAATATTAGGGTGGATATGGCTGAAAAGGATGGTTTACAGGTTGAGGAGGATATGGAGGAGAATAAGGCCAAGAAGGAGGTTTGGACCAGGATGTGCGAGTGGAAGAGTACCAAGGTTACAAGGGTGCATTATGAATTGGATTATAATAAGGTTAGTGCTACCCTTGCATGCCTTGTTGATATGATTGAGGTCCTTGAAGTCTTCTTTGATTGATGAAACAAAGTTGTTGTGAAACCCCTTCTGCTCCTTGATGTACAACTTTTAGTTCTAGCAAAGAAGGGCACTTGTATGCTGTATGATTTTATTCAAAGACTAGGCAGACCTTTATGAAATTCAATGGGCACTCATTCGTGGGACGTCTTTTTGTGAATCTAGGGTAGAAATAACTAGTGTATTTTTTGCTTCCTCCTGCTTTCTTTTGATTTGCATGGTATCCATTTGCAGTGTAAATGTACATGGAATTTCACTCTTGAAATCCTCCAACATGTTACCTATATCATTCTTAATGGATGTTGTGGAGGGAAAGGGACTCACCAAGCCTTGACTAGCCTTACCCTTCTTCCTCGAAGCCCTAGAGTGATTATTTAACATAGTTTTAATGTCAACATAGGATAACTGATAGATATCTCCTCTAGATAGCATGTTGAGGGTTTGCAACATATCTTCCGTTACCCCTCAGTGAAGAACTAGTTTGAGTGATTCAAGATCAAGGGTGCATCTGGCCCTCCTATAACCGAATTGAAATATCTCCTCATAGTCTTCTAGGGATTCATCAAGTCCAAGAGTCATCCTAAAGATTTATTCCTTGGTTTCCTTAGACCTACAACAATCCTTGTACTTGTTATTGAAGGCTTGTTTCATTTGGGCCCATGTAGTGATGCTACTCCCAGGCATACCTATAAACCAACACAAGGCTGCATCTTCGAGGGTAGAGGGGAATAATTTCAGCTTCTTCTCATTAGAGACACAATCATAGGTCCTACAGACAACAACAAATTCAAACATGAAGGTATCAGGATCCTTAGAGGTTAAGCCATGGAAGTTTAGAAGGGTAGTAGGGATTATGTTCTTCATTCTAGCCTCTCCATTGGTCTCTCTAATAGGGAAAACCTAATTGCCACTAATTTCATCCATATTTTGGGTAGGTGAAGTGGGTTCTTCTTCTTCCCCAATAGGTTCTTCAAAAATTTATCTAATTGCCTTCGCTTTCTCGCTTTTCGCATTTATGCACAAGGATTCAATTCCAAATAAGGCATTGTTGCCTCTGCTTTCTCGCATTTTCCTGTGCTTATTCTACAGGTGATGCAGCCTTATGTACTTTCCATTGCAACCATATATTATTTACTTTCCATGACTCTTTTCATAAAATTAAATGACATTGTCAAATGCTTCACTATTACTGAAGTTTATATGATAGCGAAAATGACATGGTCAAATGATTTTACTCTTGAAGTTAAATATGATAGCGAAAATGAGATATATGATTAGACTGTGGGTTGTTGTTTTCTCTGGTTTTGTGAATGTGTGGTTAAATTAATTTTAATTTTAATATGTTTCTTGAATTATTTGACATTAGTACTGATGAAATTGCTTTACAAAGTGCCCTTTGATTTTCTATTTTTTTTTTAAAGATTTGATTAAATTAATTTTAATTTTGATAGACTTATAAAATTATTTTCCATGGTACCTGTAAAATGTTCGAAGAGAATTCCTCTTGAGAATTCCTTTTTCGTGGCCTTCATAGCATATTTATGTTGAAATATTTGATGAAATCATTCTATAGGGTATGTTAAGACGTTTGTAGCATATTTTTGTGCAAGGATTCAATTCCAGATAAGGAATTCTTGTCTCTACCTTCTGTGGCTTTCTCCTTTGCTTTTGCAATGAAAAGTAGGATTAGGTAGCTAGAAAGGGTTTACTTGCAGGGATCAATTTGCATGTGTGATTTCCTTGCCAGATTTGGCATGCATGGTTATCTATGTGTGTTCTTGGTTATATTTTTTTCATTGCCAAGGATTTTTCCATGTGTGGCAGTGCTCTTTGGCCTTTCCTTAACATTTCTAGTTAGCATAGAGGTGATGGGTTCTCATGTTTTGGTGGAGCTGGGTTGTTGGATGGGTTCGAAGTTGAGCGAGGCGGATCTCGGAAAGGAAAAATGCATGGCATAGTGATCCCTGATCTTGACTATGGATTGCGGTAAATCCACTGGCTTAGTAACCTGTGAACCGGACTATGGGTTACCATAAATCCAGGTATTGTGTACCTCATTGGGCCTAGGAATCCTCGACTGGTGAATGGAAGGATATATAATAAATTCTAGAGGTGGGGTCCCTCGATCAGGCCTAGGAATAGTTTTCTGTGAATGGTGAGATATGTGGTAAAGCCTCGAGGGTGTTGTGTCGATCATGGCCTAGTGACCCTTGAATTAGACTATGAGTTGCCGTAAAGCCTAGGGACTAGGAGTAGTAAGATTCCTCATGATATGGGTGGATAAATCTGGTGGCATCCATGCTCATTTGCTTCTTCTTTTGGTTACGAGTCCCACATTTATGCTTGGAATATCACATAAGAGTGGTTGGCTGAAGAGAGAATCGACTCATCGAATCTATGGTCGAGTGGAACAGGGTAGTCACATACTGCTTAGGTTTTTGCATTCATAAATAATAGTTTCTTTCCTTGGTATTTTAGGTGTAAATGTATTGGTTCATTTGTGGCATATATGGCTATTGTATGCTCATTATTTCTATTGTTTATATGCTGGTTATGAATATGTTTTATGATAGTGACAATGTATGGTTGTCATCACGTTTTGATTTGTAAATGAATGAGTAATGAATATATGTCCTATAGATATGTGATAAAGCACCAATGCTTCTAGATATTGAATTATTATATTAATATTGTCCTTATTGGTTTCTAGACCCTTTTGTTGTAATTGTACCCATTGTCACCTATATATACTAAGGATACCTAGATTTAGAGGCCACATCAACTTGTACACGTGTTATATTGTGAAAGGAGGTTTCCCTTTTAAGAGGGTTCAAAATCATTATTCTCTTTCATTCTCAACTCATCGAGTTACTTATTTTTCTCTTTTCTTGCTACTAGGGTGTTTCGATGCATAACATTGATTCATCAAACTTGTAAATTTCTACACCATTGGTCAACCCAAAATGTAGCACCACAAATTCGTAGTATCCAACCAAGTTTTAAATGTTTCCTTTGCAATATCTTCTTCCTTATTTTTCAAGCTAGATATCAAAGACCATTATATATCAATTTTAGAAAATATCGTCACTTATTTCATACAACCAAAATATGATGAATTTGATGTAAGGCATATTGATTTTTAATTCCACTTGCATTTACCTACTTGTAGTCAATGTAATGCCTCCTAGACACATATTTCATTCATAAAAAATCACCAGTTCTCCCCAAGTTTATATACTAGGTTAAGTCAACCTTTCAATATATTTTGAAGTTGCATGTGTAAATCCTACAATTCTATTATAATCATACAATATAGAGGCCTGGAAATAGGCTATATTTGTGCTTTAAGTTCAATAGTAAATTATATCTCACATTTTAATGGTAGTCTAGGAAACTCTTCTAGAAATGCATCAAGAAATTCTAACAATATTTGATGATGTTATATATATATTTGAATATTTTTCTAGTTCATAGCAACTACCGCATACATAAAACACCCTTGTTCAAGACCCATTTTTAGTTGTAAGGCTGAAAAGAATCTTAGAGTTGCTTATCTCTTGGTTCCTACCAAGATTCTCCTTTCCCCTAAATCATCTACAAATTAAATTAACTTACCTTTCATATATAGAATTATTTCATGAGCTCCCAACCAATCTGTACCACGAAATATAACATAGGATCCCAAGGTGGTAACATATGATAATATCTAAGTATTGCATGCTCTCAAATCAAGTTTGTAATATTTTAACAAGTGTTATACCTCTTTTTAATAATTAAATTCATCTCAACCAATTTATAATGTATTTTATTTCATTCCATTAAACCACATCTAAATAACGAATTTGGAGAAATAAAAGTTTTATTGTCTTTTCGATCAATTAATAAAGAAAATTTAATTCCATTTATTTTACCTACAATCTAAAAGATTGTATATTGGTGTTCTACTTGATAATTATTCACCATAACATGAATCCTATGTGTCTTATGTTACGTTAATATTGACTCACAAAGTAGTTAAGATAACCTTGTTTTGGTCATTGATGGATTTATCATTGGTGTTTTATGAGCCCATGCCATGGGTGACCCATGGTATTTAATGTAATGAATCCTAATTAAAGGATTGAAGAACTACATAAAATGCCTCAAGTGGCCTAGTGTTTCGTCAACTCAATGGATAAGGTCGATACATACATACATACATACATACATACATACATACATATATATATATATCTGTGTGTGTGTGTGTGTTTAGTTCTAATTTTCCCACTAAAGGGTTTCCGGGGTGAATATCGATTCTTTTCTACATGTGTACCATGAGTTTATTTCATTTCTCTAGTTAAACTCCATTTTTAACACGTGATATCATAGCACAATTAGAGAAATAATATAAACACAAATGATTATACACATGGAAAACATGTACATAAGAGTCAATATTTACCTTGGACACACTTTACCAAGAAAGCCAAGACTCGAGATATATATCTTTGTTACCATAATCCAAGCTAGCCAAGCTCCAAGCCACTCGAGGTATTTTAAAATGGATTCCTTCAAGCCTTAAAATAAGCTTAATCACATAAAATGTCATGGGAAAATACCATGGGTTTCCCAATACCATGATCCTATAAACCACCAAAAATAATCATGTTAATGACCAAACAAATATATTGCTTCACATTGGTAGCTTAAAAATAGAGTTCATCTCTTGTGTCTTCCACCAAATATCCCTCGTTTCATAGATTTTTGGTGCTTCGTGTGTTCTCTGCATAGTAAGCATGTGAGCCTATAGTCTTGTGTCTATTTTGCGCACTTTGATTGTCCTCCCTCTCCACGAAACTACCAAAATACTCTCTCCCTTTTCACCTCTGACAGTTTTGGTTCACAAACTCCTTTCTTTCTTTGCCACATTCCATAAGAAAGTGGGACAGTATGGGAGATCGTCCTCCACTCAGGCTGCCCAGTCTGACTTCAATGTTGTCAGCACAAGGCATTTTATGGTGAGGTGGTTAGTCATGACATAGATGTTGGTGTGGTCCTACCCTTGGCATGCCATAGGAGAACCAACCAGCACGCAAGAGGCCCTCAACAGGCACTCAACAGTGTATGACATGCCTTCCCTCTAAGAGCTTTGGATATGTTTTCTCCTCCCTTCAACCGATCATCACTTTATTTCCACATATATTTCGTATACACCCATAGTTCAAATAGTCATGCTAAAATACGCGGGTTGTCATGAAAAAGTGTTGTTACACTCATAACTGAGACTTCTTCATGACCTCGAAGCTCATATTTTTATAGTTATTCTGAAAGATTCTAATTTCCTTGTGCTCCATAAACCTAATAAATAAGAAATCATTTTGATAACCTCAATAATAGAAACCTTATTATCCTCTCTATGTATATGCTTTAGTTCCAAGGAACCCAAATCAAAAAATACTCTAACTTCTACACCATGATATCTTAACATTTTCCAAGTTGTGTTAACATTCTTTCTATGATTCACAAAATGATGAAAATACTTAGTGTTTTCATCTTCTTTAGGAATCCACAAGGCTCTACTTTAAGTATATTATTATTTTCGTTATTATTCAAAAACTTGATCATCGAAACCAACAACAACTTGACTAAAGAAAGCTTCCAAATTATCTATTAATTCTTGCTCATACCCAATTTTATTTTGATGTGTCTAAATCAAAAAGCATTATTTTTCCATTTCTATATTGTTGGTGGAATGAATAAATAGTGACTTACAAGTCCAAGTAGTTTTTATGATTATTATTATTATTTTTTTTTTGGCTTTTCCGCTAGGGAATTTTAACGGGTCATTTCATTGCAAATTTTAATTGCAAGAAGTTTCTAGTAGGCCAATTATATTTTATGATATCTATATAGTCATTTAGTGGTCATATTGAATTTAAATGGTTTCCCACTATGTGTTCCAATTTTCTATAGCACTCGCCGGGGAACAAATTAACCATGCCAGTGAAGTCCACACCCACACAAACCCGCAACCCTTAATAAAAAAATAAAAAAAAGAATAACTTCATTCCTAAAAATTATATTCAACTTTTTTGGCTATTTTGAGTTCACTCAACCTTAAACCTCTCTAGGCAAAGAATGCATTCATTGCCTTTGCATTCAATAGACCAAAATCTTTTGTTCTCTTAAAAAATGATAATAAGTCATGATAGTTAATTTGGGTCTCCAGTAGATTTTAAATACTTTTACTACAAAGTTTAGATTACCTACCATTCTAACAGACTAACATTATTTGCATAACACATTTAGTAATAAATGTTTGCTGCTAGGTAAAGCTTATTTAATTAAAATAACATGATGTATAAAATTTTACCATTTTATTGTGCAACATTAAACACTTAAACCATGCCAACTAAAAAAATTAATAAATATATAACTAAGCTAACTAAAAGAGTAATAAATATTTAATTGTTGGTCTTAAAAACATATTCAAAATGACTTGTAAATATCACTATTATTATAAAAATGTGATTTCAATCAGAATCATGCTCAAGTAGTCATGCCAGTTAAAGTAGCTCAAATAGTCATGCGAGTTAAAGGTATCTGAAAATTTAAATCCATTTCTTTCTATAGGTAATTAACCATGCTCCACGACTTCTATAAGCAAGGGTAGTCTTTGTAATTGAATTGGACAATCATAATATATTTACTTATACAACAAGATAATAGTTGTTTGATGGTTATTTCTCTTCTATAGATATTTACAGATATTATTGAAAAAAAATATTAAAACAATATTAAAATTTCAATTAATTAATTTTATAAAAGCATAAGTACGAAAAAGAGTTTCAAAAAAGTTACATGAACGACTTTCCGGTTTTAAAAAAGTTGTATTAACGTTTAATGGGTCAAAATTAAAAGAAAATTAAAACCTCCATTACCCTTTAATGGGGCAAAACTAAAAGAAAAGCTTTGGATCCTCCATTACATAGCCGTTTGAATGCTTTTCATACCAATATAAATAGTGGCCGCACCTTTTACCATTGTTCTCGACGTAGTGAATGTTTGAGCCCTTGTTTCTTTTTTGAAGATTTATGGTCTTGTGTTTGTTTCGAGTTTTCATACCAATATAAATAGTGGCCGCACCTTTTGCCATTGTTCTCGACGTAGTGAATGTTTGAGCCCTTGTTTCTTTTTTGAAGATTTATGGTCTTGTGTTTGTTTCGAGTATCAGGGGATCGGCAAATTCTTGCTCACTTTTTGTTCTGGTTTATTGCTCTGTCATTCTGGCTTTATTGTTTTCATTTTCTCTGGGTTTATTGATGGGCGATTTGATTCAGTTATCGTGTATATATTTTTATTTGACTTGGCAAGGTTTTGTATTTTTTATTTTGTTTGCAGTGTTCTTTATTGGTATGTTAAATCTGTTTATGGAACTTTAAAATGTGGTTTGGTAATTAGGGCTAAACACCATAAGTAAGAATATTATAATTCTTATTTTCATTGGTTAATCAGCAGAATGATTTAGAGATGGTACGAAAGAAGTGGTACTAAAGAAGTGGTACAGTTTGCGAAAGCAATAGCAATGTTTGTAGCAATGTTTGTGCCCTGCTTTGACCTGACAATTAAAAAAGCTCAGTTGGGGAATTTCAGGTATTTTCCGTTGCAGTTGAGATTATTTTCGGTTGTTTCAAATTCTGTGTTAAAATTAGACGCACTTGAAATTTCTTAGATTATCCATTCCTAATTTGCTAGGTGGTGTGAATATGTGGTTAAACTAATTTTAATTTTAGCTCTAATATATTTCTTGAATTATTTGACATTATTCCTCATGAAATTGATGCTTTCTAATTTTATGTTAAGATTCGTTTAAATTAATTGAAATTTTGATAGACTTATGATATTATTGGCCATGGAACCTATACAAGGTTAGAAATAGAATTCAG
>APFE030849265.1:0-33517 GCA_000404065.3 Pinus taeda | reverse complement strand
TATAATTGTATTGGATTTGCATAGTGCATCATTTGCATCTACTTTAAAAGTTGGTAAAAGAGCAAAGAATACAATTTTTTATGGTAGATTGAAAGTGTTGATTTACAAAGACTTTTCACATGCTACTAATTATGTAGTTGCAACTATCTAGCATTGAAAGTTGTTTGTCCTTTTGTATGTTTATTGGTGCATTTTCAGTTGAAGCAAACATACGTCGTTTGTTGAAAAATGGACAAACTTGATCAATTTCTAGAGTTATTAAGCACTCTAATGCTATCTATTGTTGAAATCACAGTTAAAATCAGCCAGGACAATCTTTCTGATATTCAAACATGTCTACAATATGCACAAGAAAACATTGAATTTTTGCAACTAGAATCACAACTACAGTGAGATGTACTACAGCAAAAGAGTTGTCATTTTGAACTATCTTGTATTCAAAAAAATCCTTTGTTCAAGGTTGAGACAAACTCCCATCAACTACCAGAAAGTGGTCAAACTAGTAACATTAAAGTTGACTCTCATTGTGTGCCCATTTCAAGAGCATATTTGCATGTCGATGTAGAAGGTCAGTTTGCACTTTCCAAGCCAATCATCGGACCTTGGGAAGAGCTTGTCAGCAACAAGCATAAAACAGGTCTTGGATATGATAAGGAGGTTTCTCTTCACACTCCAGACTACTCGAAGCCGTCTAGTTTCTTAGCGTTGGGTTTTTGCATGAAAGTTCATATTCACATGTTCCTGCTCCTCCTCCACAACAATATATTTGCAAATGCCAACATTATGACCGAGTTGCCCATATCAAAGATCGTTGTTTTTATATTCATCCTTGTAATCATTGTGGTTCGTCACACTCATAATTCAAACAAATTCTTCAGAAACAAGCCTCCTTCAAGAACAAATATTTACCTTGGATGGATCGCTTCTTGGAAATGGGATTCAACAACCAAGAAGATATTTTAGTCATATGCCAAAATTATTTGCCAATATTAAAAAGTCTTACAGTTGAGTTTTCTCCATCTTCTCACCTTGTATCTAACAGGGGGAATTTATGGTCATCTACAAGTTTCAAAGATAAATCAAGTGAGCTTGAGCCATAACTAAACTTGTTGTCTGAGCCTACAGCCAGAGAAAACCATACCTAGATTCAGAGTTGTATCCAAAGACACAGAAGCCCCTAATCACGCCTTTGTTTGGTGGGGTTTCTTAAACCACTGCAAGTTGTAGACCTCCCTTTTCCAAGTTGAAGGTCTTCCTCTCCAAAACATTAAGGTTCACTTCCTCTAGTAGAAGACTTCAACTTCTTGCCAAATTTGGAAGAGTTTTGGGAATCGCACTATGCGTTCCTTTGGCTGGTGGCTTTCCTTAATCCTAGGTTGTACACCTCCCTTCTTCTAGGTTGAAGGTCTTCCTCTTCAAATCATTAAGGATCACTTACTCTAGCAGAAGACTTCAGCTTCTTGCCATATTTGGAAGAGTTCCAAGAATTGTACTACGTTTTCTAGTGTTGGTGGTCATCCTTAAACCACCACCAGTTGAGACCTCAAGTTCTCCCACCTTATGCCATAATATCAGAGAGCACGTTTAGCTTATTTTTGTCATGAATTGTTGTGTTTTTATATTATATCTCTCTTCGTGGACTCGTATATACCCCTTTGGATTAAGGGGGGAATGTTGGACACTTAAGTCCAAGAGACCCTTGGTATGTGAAGACCAAGGGTCACAAGGAAATTTATAAATGTAAATTATTGTGAATAATAAATGCAATGAATGTTTATCTTACTTGTTTTCTTCTACATGTGTGTGTTTAAATAGCATGCACCGTATTGTCACAATATGTTTTAAGAGATTTGTCATAGAATATATAGTTTTATCCAATTATGCCATCTAAAAAATATGCACTTGCCCAAGTATCATAGAAATACATTTGAGCCAATATAAACTAACATAAGGATGATACTTATCATACCATTTTGCATTCAATGTCCATGACATTGACCACATAATATCACACTTCATAGGCTATCAAATAACTTATTTAGCTTATAGGTTAGCTTACAACATGAGCTTATGCATAACCATATTCTATGATATGTGATTGACATGTGATTGCAATTAAAATATATCAGTAAATTTGATATCCATGTACCAAGATTCTTCAATTAAAACTTGCATACTAGAAGTAAATCACATAACATCCATTGATAACAATATAATAGTAATCATTCATAATATTTACATACAAATAGGTCCACATTCCCATAATGTGAAGTGACAATGTTTAATAGTGTTCTACTGATAATAAGCAATGACAATGCAATTAGGCCATAAGTAAAGCATTTCACCCCTCACTCTAGTTCAGCCTTCATGCTTTAGGGGGCATCTGTTACACAACATTTTGCTACTGTCCCTATACTCTTCGTTCCTTGATCCTGGAGGACCTTTACAGTGAACCCCAAATGCTTTCCCATCATGAAGAGTATGCCTTTACATTCCTCTTCATGAGCAGGACAATTCCCTTTTGCATCATTTCCCAAGAATCTTACTTCAATACCAGTTTTCATGACCGACGCTAGTGCTCAATTCCTTCCTTGCGCCAATTTGCAGAGTTCGAAACTAGGCCTAGCACGAAACGACGCAAGTGAGCCCTTTATCACTCATGTCAATCCTCTTTTGGCAAGTTTTCAAAAATGGAGTCGAATATTCCATGTCTAGAAGCTTCGTGAATGGAAGTCTGGTAAATGGTTGGGCTGGATAGAACCGAGAAAGTCAGTTTGGGATCCTTTCCCCTATCAATATGGAACAAACCAAAGAGATAAGCCCTCTCCCATCATAAGAGGAACCGTCTCCCCTCCATCAAAGCTATATAAACTCCTCCTTTTCCAAGTTGAACTAGTTTTTTTTTAACTTGAATAACCAGCAAGATATCTATAGCTTTAGCCTTCTAGTTTATGTTTGTGAAGGGAGAATAGTATGTTTGGTTTGGTTTGAAACTAAAGGGAAGAAGCCTTAAACTTCCATTGTTGGGGCTATCCATGAGATGCTAGCAGAGGTGTGGGAATCCAGATACATCGGAGGAGACCTACAACGTCAAGGATTTGGTTGTATTTCCTTCTGAAGTTATATTAATACAACTAATGGTTTCTTTCCTACATTAAGTGTCATATTACATTGAATGCCTTAAGACTCCTTGAATTTTTAAGTAGATTGAATGTGATTGTATGCTATTACGTTTGTTGTTGTCTCTTGTGTATTTGTTTCAAGTATTTGAAGGAAGAAACGAAAGGAAGTTGGAGCAAGGAAGCAGGATCATCATCAAGCAGATTAGCGTTATAAGAGGTAGGCCCTCTTATTCAATTATAGTCTAAGGAATTTTACATGAGATTGTTTGTTTGTGGCTAGACCCACTCTCTCGGGCTAGAGGGATTGTCTTTGTCCACATCGAGAATTTACCTACACCACACTATGTACTTGGATCTTTCACCTTATAATTGAATCTCGAGGAGCCTACACATTTTTCATGCATGTATTGGGAATGTCATGGGACTATTATTTAGACGTTTGCTATATATGTTTCATTCACATGTACTAATGAAGTTGAATGATTTATGTGGCATCAATACTCATCTTGTTGAAGGTGTGTTGTATGTGGTTTAATGATCGTTGTGTCTATGTGAACTATTTTTCTATATAACTAATGAATCTGTTTTTCTTCGTGTGCCTCTCTTAAGTTATTACTATTACTTCCTTCTAGAGGCTCACTTTTGTCTCCCCCTAGTGAAAGTCTCATTTTATACATTACAATCAGTGTTTCACAATGTCATCTTACTTGCTTGTTCAAGTGTTATGTATATAATCTCTTATGTTATTCATTAAAACCAAGGTGAACCTTACATTTATGGTGGTTGGGTAAATACTCTGGATGGGGCTCCTGCTCCAAATGGTGTGAGGTCTAATTGGGACTTCACATCAGGGAGGCATGTTGTATGTTGGTGGTATCTAGCACCATCAACAGATGGTTATTTAGTTGAAATACTACTCCAACTTCGAAAAATCCCCTACATGATTGTTAGCTCCATCAAAAAAAGCACAAGCCTTCGAAGAATCAACCATGGGCCCAATTAGAATCATATTCTTCTTCTTTACCTCTTTTGTGTTGAGTTACTTCATTGATTTTTGTTTTAATTTCTGCACCACATGTCATATATTTGGAACCTAATTATCAAATATGGTTCTATTCCAATGTAACCAAATATGCTAAATGACCAATCCTAGAAGGAAGGAAAAATGTCCCAGGGCCATGGTTTTTGCCCACTCTCCTTTGGAAAACATGCAATAAGCATCACAAACCAACCTTGAGATATTTAAGAGAGGGTTTCTTACCAATCCATATCTCATGCGGATTTTTATCATCTAATGTTGATGAATGATGTATTTACTAGGTAATATGCAGTGTCCATTGCCTCTACCCATAATTTCTTATCCTAACTCGATGTCATTAAGCATGACCCTTGCAGTCTCCATAAGTGTCATGTTCATCCTTTCTGCAAATCCACTCTACTGAGGTGTGTATAGAGTGGTATTCTTCCTTTCTACACTTCTTACATAATCTTTTGAAATCATTCCCACATAATTTTCCACCATTATTTATCCTCAACACCTTGATTTTCATCTTCTTCTTTTTATTTTACACAAGAGCCTTAAGCTCTTTGACTTTTTCGAGCACTTCAAATTTCTTCTTAAGGAAAGAAATCCATGTATTCCTTAATAAGTCATCTATAAATGTGACATAGCACACAGATTTACCCAGTGATGGAATTGAAACAAGTCCAAACATGTCATAATGCACCAATTGTAATATTCCCTCTAACCTCATACAACCAGAGGAAAAATCTTACCCGATTTTGCTTCCCATATAAATAATGTTCACATAAATCAAAATCCAGAGAGAAATTAGATACACCTTGTACCATATCATTACCAAAAATTACCCAAGGGCCCTTCTCTCCAATATGTCCCAGTAATTGTTGCCCCAACATAGTGTTTTATCTAAAGGTTGATGGAGTTTTTCCCTCTTCTACTCCACTCTCAAGAAAAATGGAATTGTTGCACCCATCATTAACAGTGCTGCCCAATATCCCATACAAAGTTCCAATCTAAAATATCGTCAAAAATACCATTACTTCTCGAACCATCACGCAAATATCCTTTTCAAGTACTATTTTTAAACTTGCAATTCTCATCCTACTTACAGAAATAAAATTTTTATCTAATCATGGGATGTGGAAAACACAAAGGAGTGTTATAGTCCTTCCACCCATGAGCTTCAACTTAAATTATTGCCATCCTATGATTATGGATATTGATTCATCTCCTAAGAAAACATCACCAACATCATATATTTCATACTTGCAAAACCACTCCCTATGAGGAGTCGTATGAAAGGATGCACCTAAGTTGACAAGCCATGCCTCATGATCTACATGTGTACTTGAAGAAGCCAAGTACACTTCCCCTCATTCATCTGAGGGTTTTTTTGTTTCTGTAGAAAGAGAGTCATCATAACCCTTCCATTTCTCATCAATTTTGGATTTACATTCTTCTTGTAATGCCCTTCTTTTTTGCATATCCAACATCCCTTTACAAATTCTTAGAGATTTATATCTTCCTCTATATTTAGATATCATACTTGAAGACTTCTTTCTATTTTTATTCTAGGAGCATTCCATTATAGACAAGGCATATGTGTTATGACATTCCATATATTTCCATCTCATCTCCTTTGATAACAAAGATGATACTATATCGTCGAAACTTAAATTAGTTGCATTAATACCTATGGGAACAACCAAAATATCCTACGAGTATGGTAATGAACACTACAAATAGATACACCTATCTTCATGTAAATCTTAATATCAACAAATAATAGCTAAATGACCACAATTTTAAAGGTGTTTGGATGCTCTTTTGTTGATTTTCCATCCTTGATCCTCAAGTTATACAACTTTCTCCATAGGAATAATTTTTTCATTAGGGTCTTAGACTGATACAAACTCTCTAATTTATTCCACAATGCCTTTATTGGAGCTTCTTCTGAAACATTCAATAATACTAAATATGAGAGACACAATCATATTGTGCTCTCTGCCTTTCAATCCAACCTGGTCTAGTTACCTACCAACATCACTATTGGTGAAATACTTAGATCCACCTTGATCCGCTAATCTTTGTTCACCAACAAATATTTCATTTTGATCTTCCACAACTCAAAACTCTTCCAATTAAATTTCTCAATATCTATCTTGGAACTACTCACCATTTCCTTTCAACACAAGAATTAATTCCACAGATATCCCACTATAGCACAATGTAACAAGGCCTGAGCAAAAACCCTTAATCACAAAATTTTCCCCTTAATACCAAAATTGCTCTAGTAACAAGTGTAGGTTTTAGCCATGTACAATTAATCGTTGCAAAAATATTCATAATAAAATAAAAAAGATGCAATGGAAAACACACACATTAACACAAATATTATACCCTGGAAAAACAAATTGGGAAATCCAAAAAGTTTTTTTTAAGAAAACCCTATATTAGAATAAAAATGTAGTTATTTAACCAAAACTACAAACAATGGGCTAAACCACCATGTGCTACAAAATACTAAAGGTGAAAACCATGTGTTGAAATACTACAAAAAATAGATGCAAAAGGCCGTCCAAAAAGATATTTTTGGGGGTCATTCCCACAAGCCCTACAACCCCCCTGTTGCGCCTAACACAACGTACAATGCATGAGAGTAGTTGTGCAAATAATATAACACATACCTAACATTTTGGTCTCCAAAATATTTTGCTAAATGAGGTGAGGAAATTTTTCCTCTAACTTCTCCCTAGAGTATCATTTAGCCTTGGTTGGAATTTGTCCTTTCAACCCAACCTGCCAAAGATCATGTTGCCTCTATCTTGTAGTTTCTGACCTCTTCTACAAAATTCTATCCTTTGTCAAATTTTCCTAAGCATCTAATGCTAAGTACTCTAAAAAAGGTAGGAATTGTTCCTCTTCTTGATCCACCATGGAAGGTTCATAAAGTTTCATATTTTCATAGAGGGTCGATTGAGTGTATAGGTGTTATCTCCCAACTTTTCCTATATCTTAAAGGGTCCATATCATAAATCCTTGATTTTCTCACTAGGACATTGTAGCCTCTTCTTGTTCAATTGTAACCATACTTTTTCTCCCACTATGAATAACTTATTTATACTACGTTGATCATGCCCAGTCTTGTAAATTTCAAGTTGGAGACGAAGTTTGGTTATATATTAGCAAAGAGAGACTTCAAGGGGAAGGTAAAAAGCTTAAGCCAATCCGTTATGGTCCTTTTAAAATTTTGGAAAAGATCGGTAACAATGCATTTAAGCTTAATTTGCCTCCTTATATGAAAATATACTATGTTGTTAATGTTGAGAATTTGAGATTGTTTGAGCCTCCTTTGATTCATGTAGATGATTTATCGCCATAATGTCTTGATGAACTTTAGCAGGATCTCATACTTGACAGAAGAACCAGAACTTCGAAGAGAGGGAATGTTGAATACCTTAGAGTGGGACTAAGGGACAAAAGCCTTCTAAAGCCAAATGGTTGCAGATCGAGAACGTGAGGGAGTTGTACTGTCACCTGTTGAATGACTGATAATATCTTTTGGGGTCCAAAAGGATTCCAGTGGGTAGGAATGATTAGGCGCTTAGTATTTAGCTCAAAAAAATTTCATAATGGCTTAAAACCTGAACGACCATGTCCGTCTCGATGAAACGATCCCAACGCAACTTGTTTCACTAAAAATCGAGTTTGCATGAGGAAGATATTGAGTTATGTTCACTTTTCCAAACAAAAAAAATTAAAAAAAAATGCACAGTCATTGCACAATCATCAGTCTATACTGTTGACGTGGCAGGTGACTGTGCAAGGTCAATGATGGTCAACAACTCAATTACAGTTTGCCAAGTGTCATGTTTTGCTTGGTTTTCATTTTGGTGACATGGCATATTATGATTGTTTTAGAACAAACCAATGAGGAGGGGACAAGTGGTAAGCCCAGAGGCCACCACGTGTCTCTCCCTAAAGGTCGACTCGGCAGGCAGTCTACCAAAAATTTTGTGGCAGGCCGGGGGAGTCGAACCTGGGACCTGCCCTCAACAAACTTCACGACTTACCATTGAGTCACGCTAGTGGTTCTTAACCGTATAGAGTTCCACATCTATTTAAAGTTTGAAGATTCTGCGGTTGGGGGTTAGGAGGGCCAGCCCTCCCATGTGAATGCTCTGGCAGTCACGGTTAATACAAATCGGTGGCTCCAACAAACTATAACCGCAACCCCAAGCCGACCCATATGAACGCATCAAACTCTGGCAGTAAACACTATAATTGTGGTCAATAGAACCAGTGGCCAATGCACTAACGAAAACTGCGACAGTTAATCTGCCTCCTCCAAGATCGTTGGGGTAACGGTTAACATAACCATGCTTATTGTGTTAATCCACCATTAAACCTTCACTAATCCATGCTTACCCATAATTAAACCACCAGTTAAGCAGAGTTTAACTTGGCAGCATGTTCAGCGGATCCAATAAATTTGGAGGTTTCTCCAGCTTTAGCGGGGCTAACCCAATTTCAGAGGAGCTTTCCTAGGGAAAATTGCTTTGAGCATAACTGGAGTAAATTTCGACCAAATGGAGCTCAGGAAAAGATGTTCCTAGCCAATTTCGACATGCTGAACACAATGAAATAGGTTTCAAGAGCAATAGAACTTTGTAAACAACATTTTTTCCATATTGAGCTAATACAAAGGCCCAAGCCATGGAAGCTGGACCAAGGAGATGTAGCCCAAGAGGGGTGAACTCCTTCATCCAAAAATTGTGTTTAGCATTGAAATTGATGGTTTGTTGTACTTTTCATTGCTGATGTTCAACACTTGTTTTTTATGTTATTTTGCTCATGCATTTCACATAAAACTTGATAAAATTTACTTGTTTACATCCACAAACAACCTAAGGAAACCTATGCACGGGAAGCAATGGACAAGCATTTGTTTATAAATTTGTAATTGAAATTAGCACAATAAAACTAACATTCAATAACAGATCAATTAAATAAGAGAGATTTTCAAGTTGAAAAGGAAAGGAGATAATTAGAGGAAAATATGCAACAAGAAGAAGAGGAAGCAAGATGTGTTGCTCAGAAAGAAATAGGAAGTTGAAGAGGAAATAAGGAGAGTAGAAGAAGAGTGGTAAAGGCAATCATGGGAGGAGGAAGCAACACAGAGGTTGGAGGAAGAAAAAATTACTCGAGAAATAGAATAAGAGTTGGAGGAAGATGATGCCATCTAGCCCATAGAAGATGAACCAGGTTCTCTTGCAGAGCCTCCTCTTACAGGTGGCCATCTCCCATTTGGTGAGATGGGAATCACACCTCCACTAGAAGATAGATTCATGGATGTGAGTAATGTCACATTTGATCAGCTCAAGAAAAGGATTGTGCAACAAAGGTGAAGATATTTCCCAAATGATCCTCATAATCCAGTCTTGGTGTCCACAGAAAAGGTGATAATTACAAATACTAGGAAGAATCCCCGGGAAATCATGGCGGCTAATGTTTCTTTTTCTACAGTAGCATGGGATAGGTTGAAGTATATGTTGAATGAGAATGCATGATTGAGGAAAGAATTGGTTGTAGTAAAGAAACAAGCAAAGCAGTTCGCTGCAGAAAACCAGTGACTATCTTCCCACAGCTTTAACATAGCAGAATGGCATTCAACCATACAAGAGGAACTGGGGCCAATGTATGATACCATGATGCAGTTGTATGGTGAGATGATACTTTTGCATGAAGTAGTGGCACCCCTTCTTGGTATACAAAAGAAAGAAAAATAAGACTTTAAAGCTCATGAAATTGGTAAACAAAGTTGTTGATCAACTTCAGGAATGGGCTTCCAAATATCCATATGTTCCGCAACAATTGAATAAAAAATATAAGATTTTCTTTGAAATAGAAGGAGTACAACTAAGACACCATCATCATAATTATATTTTTCTTGGAGAACAATTGGCTAGCACTATTGTCGCTTATAGTCAACTAGAGTCTCTAGCACATAAATACAAGATGCCTTCAGTAGGATCACTTGGAGAGATAAGAGGCGGGGAAATAATGTTTTAGGAAGTGAGGCAATACATTGAGAAAATCAAGCAAACATCAGAGAAAGAAGGCATTGAGTGTTGAAAATAGCAACAAGAAATGTTAAAAATAGAATCCAGAAATTCCAATTTAATTTGTCCTTGAATTAAGTTGTGAATTAAAATTGTAATTCTTTTCTCATAGCAACTTGTAATAGTTAACTAAGTTAAGTTGACTTAGTTAACTTAGGAATTTTGAGTTTAGAAGTCTTTTGGAATTCATGTATATATTCTCACTAAGTTTTAGGGGTCCGAGATGAGTTTAATTTATGAGTTTTAATTAGATAACTCAGTTTACAGAGTTATGGTCAGTTACATTAGTTCTAACTATTTGTGGAACTAATAGAGAGTTAACAGTCAGTTGGTGCACTAGTGCATCCACAAGTGTTAATCCAGTTAACTGAAGATTCCCTCATCAGAAACTCATGCATGTTAGTTCAGAGAAAGACCCAGTTGAGACTAGAGTACAAGGATAGTGTACTATCAGTTGTATGATTTACTGAGTTGTAAATATCATGCTTGCAATCAAAGAAGGACCTAATTTTGGATTGCACAGTTATGGATGAGGAATTTCCCATTAAATATGAGCTAATTCTCTTAGGAATGGTGCAAATAATTAGAAGCTTGGAGGCTTGGAAATTTGGCTAAGTATTGGCCAAAGGAAATCATCACGTGGGGAATAGGAAATACTTGTGCAGGTTAAGCTCAAGGTTGAGCAGAGCATATTATATTCATCCAAATTCTTTGACCAAGGGCGCAAGGAAATAGGGGCTTGGAGAGCAACAAAAGAGGCTAAGGTTTGGCTTAATCTTGCTTGTGAGTAGGGAGATTGATTATACTTGTGCAAGGATTGTTCTTGTGAGAACAAGCATTGTATTATCTTCTTGGATTTCTGATTTAATGCAATACAGATAGTGGGGGTTTTTAGCTGAGGCTTTCCCCAAATATTTATTGTGTTATGTACCATTGATGTTCTTCCTCTTGTTGATTATTGTTTTCATCGATCTATTGCCTTCCGTTGGTTGAAAGTAAAAGTAGATTCTTGTCCTGTGATTTAGTAAATTGCATGAGCTTGTGAATCTACAAGATTTTCTACATGGTATCAAAGCTAGATTTGTAGAAATTTTCTACATGGTATCAAAGCTAGATTTGTAGAAATTTTCTACATGGTATCAAAGCAGAATTTGTTTTTTGGGCTGCGATTTTGCAGAGACAATTTGAATTTTTTCCAAAATTTTTTCAAAAAATAATAGCATATCTGGATTCCTTACGTAAAAATACCCAAATTCAAAAAAAAAACTCGGCCGAATCGGATTTCGGATGAAGTAGATATCGTTGATTTAAAATCAGCTCTTTTCCAGAAAATTTTGTGACTGCGGGACAGATGAAACAGATTGGTGTGCTAGCCAAGAACCTGTATGCACTTGAGGTACAAGATGCATGCAATACTTGAGGAGCAAGGAAAATGTTAGATACTTGGTGGTTGAGAGGGAGAGTAAATTACCTCTCAACATGTAGCCCTAGAAGAAGCCTCAGAAGCAGCTTCGGAAGTTGTGGAGCAGCCACAACTAGAGAAGTTGAGAGAAGACCGAGTGGAGGCATCCACTCATGCATACACCTCTAATAAAAGGAAATTTTGAGCCAGTTGAGCCAAGGGATCACATGTATCCATACCTTCAAGTGTGAGGTGGGACGATGTGAATTGATAGTCCCAAGAGGGCTTAAATTGGGCAGGGTCCACTGAGAGGTTTTATCTCATGGATTGCACCTTGATATGGGAACCCAAAGTACATAGTAGCAGGGGGAATCAATGGCATTTGATGCAGTCAGAAATCATAGTGACAGAGGCTAGAGTAGTCATATACTAAAGAGCGTAGAGAAGAGTTGACAACAATGCATAAAGGCAGAGTTAGCAGAAGCGCAAAGTTTCCAGTCGATAGAGACAATAACAGTCAAAGACTTTGATGACAGAGGTTGGATGTTCTTTTTTTTTTTTTGGAGTTGTTGTAGCAACGACACTAGAGAGAAGTGTTGCATACAAAACATTCCAAAGGTTCAGGATCGGGATCGAGTTGAATTCCTTTCTTGTTGAGAGGAAGTGCTGAAAATAACAACAAGAAATGTTAAAAATAGAATCCAGAAATTCTAATTTAATTTGTCCTTGAATTAAAATTGTAATTCTTTTCTCATAGCAACTTGGAATAGTTTACTAAGTTAATTTGACTTAGTTAACTTAGGAATTTCGAGTTGGAAGTCTTTTGGAAGTCATTTATATGTTCTCCCTAAGTTTTAGGGGTCCAAGATGAGTTTAATTTATGAGTTGTAATTAGATAACTCATTTTACTGAGTTATGGTCAGTTAATTAGTTCTAACTTTTTATGGAACTAATAGAGAGTTAACAGTCAGTTGGTGCACTAGTGCATCCACAAGTGTTACTCCAGTTAACTAAATATTATCTCATTAGAAACTCATGCATGTCAGTTTAGAGAAAGGCCCAGTTGAGACTAGAGTGCATGGATAGTGTACTATCAGTTGTATGATTTACTAAGTTGTAAATATCATGCATGCAATCAAATAATGACCTAATTTTGGATTGCACAATTATGGATAAGGAATTTCCCTTTAAATACGAGCTAATTCCCTCTGGAATGTTACAAAGAATTAGAAGCTTGGAGGCTTGGAAATTTGGCTAAGTATTGGACAAAGGAAGTTATCACGCGGAGGATAGCAAATACTTTTGCAGGTTAAGCTCAAGGTTGAGAAGAGCATATTGTATTCATCCAAATTCTTTGCCCAAGGGCACAAGGAAATATGGGCTTGGAGAGCAATAGAAGAGGCTAAGGTTTGGCTTGAGCTTGCTTGTGAGGAGGGAGATTGATTATACTTGTGCAGGGATTTTTCTTGTGAGAACAAGCATTGTATTATCATCTTGGATTTCTAATTTAATGCAATACATATAGTGGGGTTTTCAACTGAGGCTTTCCTCAAATATTTATTGTGTTATGTGCCATTGATGTTCTTCCTCTTGTTGATTATTGTTTTCTTCGATCTATTGGCTTTCGCTGGTTGAAAGTAGAAGTAGATTCTTGTCCTGTGCTTTAGTAAATTGCAGGAGCTTGTGAATCTACAGGATTTTCTACATTGAGATCACTAAATACATTATTCTAGAATATGCCATCGCACCAGAGAAGGTCATATGAAACTATAATGGCTATTTAATAGTGTACATGGAAAGCTCCAAGCCCATATTGACAGAAGCACTAGAGGTGAAGATGTGGTTTGCAACAAACTTTTCGGTTCAGATAATAGTCATTGCTACAAATTTCAAAGCATGGCATACATACATTACCAATGAGCTCCATGAAGAAGAAAATGACTCGTCGATTTAGTAACATTTTGTCCTATTATCATTTTTGTCTCCTATAGCCACTGTCTTATATGTATTTTGTCTTTTGTAGTAATTTTTATGTAATGAAGTCCAAGAGACACATGTGGAATGTGAAAGTACACATGTGAAAGGTAAAGGCTCATGTATAGAATGTGAAAGGTTGTATAGAAACCCATAGGTCATAGAATTTGAAGAGTCATGGGGAAACTCAAAAGCCATTGTCATTTGTTATAAATAGCTCTTCATAACTTAAGGAAGTTTCTTGGATTCTTAGAGTCTTGCCTTGGCTTCTCTTGTATTGTATAGGAGATAAATCATTCTTTGGAGAAGCAAGTTATTGTTTCATGTTCCACTATTGGATCTAGTGTTTCACCTATGTAACGATGTACTTGGAATATTTCATTTATAATCAGAAGATCCTCAAGCCAGAACTTAGTCATGCATTTGTCATGAATATAGGTATCTTTGCAGTATATGTTGGCGTAATCACATACTAAGACTAATGAACTATTTTGTTGCTTCGATACAGATATTGTTGAAATATTGTTGTTATGCTTTCATGATTTTTATTTATATGGTGAACTAATTTACAGGTAATCAACAATCCTTTCTCTTCATTCTCGAGTCTCCCTTAGGATAATACTATTACTTCCCTAACTAGAGGCTCATTTTCCTTTACCAGTCATGGAAGTTTCTTGTGCATCTTACATTTGGTGTCACACAAATCTTACATACTTGCTACCCCAAAGAGGTATTTTTGATCTCTTATGTATGTGATTGTAACCAAGGTGTACCTCTAAAACCTTTGCAATGGTGATCAGACCATATAATCGGATGGTACTCCTACACCAAACGATGTGATGTCTAATTGGGACCTCATATCGGGGAGATCTCCTATATGTTGGTGGTATCCAGCACTATCAACATTTTGGCGCTAGAAGAAGAGCTAGATGACAAGTTGAACTTGTGAAATATGTTTGAATCTCTTACCTTTAATGTCTTCATCCTAAATCATAATCCCGATGTGTTTTTCCTAAGCTTTAGATATTTCAATCCTCGTGGAATTTTTACGTAATTGGCCAAATCTAAAATTTGATGGAAAGGATACAACAACCATCCTTGATTACATGATTGAGTTTGTTCAATTGTGTTTTTCAAATGGTGTTTATTCTGAAGATATCCTCACAAGGTTGTTTACCCTTTTATTGGACAGTAGTGCTAAGCAATGGTGTTATTCTTCACTTGTTGCTTCTATCTCTTCTCTCAAGCATTTGGTTAATACTATTCATCGTGTATTCAACAATTATAAATATCAAGATGTCCTTAATGAAATAGATCATCTTATAATGGAACCGAATGAATCCCTTGAACATTTTGTTGACTAGTTTTGTCATGTTTGCTATGAATTTTCGGATGAGGATGTGGATTGGAAATTTTTGTGGATGAAAAGTTTTGTTTCTTAGTCAAGATCTCAAGAAAATATTTTTAATCTGATTCATCTTGAACTCCCATTCAAAAGGAATTTCAACATCCTGAATAAGAAGCTGATATTCCTTTTATTCCTTTCCCCCATCCTTTTGATGTTCCATGTTTTGAACCTGAACTGATCAGTAAATCAGAAGATCAATTTACTGATGAAGAATTAAATTTCCTTTCACATATTTCCCTAGATGATTATTTGCCCTATCCTATCAAGTAATCATCTTCGAATCTATATAATCCCCTTGTTAACCTTAAACATGTTAATCAAGTTGAATCTTTGAACCACCAGCATCCCAAACATTTCCTTTTTTCTGAATTGTACGGTGATGATTTTTCAAGTTTTATGGATGAATCTTTGTTCTCGCGGGAAGATTCATATTTGCAGAAGTTTCAAATGGAGTCTGATGTGATTATCAAATATTTCCTTTCAAGTATTTATCCCTTTGTTCAAGAAGATCACATGCTTATTATTAAGGATTTTTGTCATAATATTGAAGATTTTTCCGATGAACCTCAATTAATCTATGAATCTTGTGATTTCAATGTTGAATGTTGTTCAGAAAAGCAATTGAACATGCTTTCTCATTCTAACTTTCAATATTTTCAGAGTTCAAAGTCAATTTAGGTGGATGGGACACTTTATCCTATGTTGATGGTTATGTCAAGTTCCTATCACCTTGATAGTACTTGTGATTTTGGTCAGTTTAATATTTTCTCATAGAATCTTGTCATTAATGTCATCTCATGGGACATTGACTCTCTCTTGAGGGGTTCTTATTTCCTTCATGTTCAATTTTTAAACCCTCAAGTCAAAATATTAATCAGACTTTTACATCCCACCCCATGTAAATCGTTGATCTGTAATGTGGAAATAAAGAATGATCTTAGCAATTGTCAGATCCTTCGATCGGGCATCCCTTCTACATCATCCATTAAAAATGTTAACTCTCACAACAACACATATTTTGGTGAACTTGTTGATATCACTTATAATGTGGATTTGTCTTTGGTTAATCTTTCTTGGTAAAGTTTACCTAAAGGTTGTTTCCATGATCTTATTGTCGAGTGGATTTAAGAGTCCTATCGATTAGGAACCATGTCTCATGGCATGTTCTTTCATGCATTCAATCGAGACTTGTATGGTTGTGAACCTGGAAATTATTGTTATTGTGGATTATTTTCTTTGATAGAGAAGTTAAGTGTGTCACACCATTGTGCTTTCACTTTTTTCTTTTACCTGTCAGTGTGGATGTTTTGGTTTTTTATCTTTTTCTGTACATTGCATCTCACTTTGATCTTACATGCTCACATATTTCGACTCAAAATTCGAGAGCAACTTCTATGGTTGCATTGAAAATTCCATTTTACTTAACCCAACTCTATAACTTTTAGTTTAGGATAGGATAGATTTCATTTAGTTAGATTCACTGCATTCTTATTTTTTGTAACCTTTTTTTTTATTAGTCCTTACGTAAAGTTGGTTTTGAGCTTCAAGAAAAGGTGGCTAATATTTTTTTAAAGTAAAGTTTTGTTAACATGGAACCCTTCGGTTATATGTTATCCTCTTCTGTGATTTGGTTTACATCTTTAAAGTCAATATTTTTTTGGATGGAAAATAGGATCCTTCAACTGGGAAACCATAAGCAAACCGTAATGTCTACATCCATTTAGGATTCTCATTCCTACACACAATTTTTTTGTTATTAGTGTTCTTCTTACCTATCTATATGAATGGAGAAAGATGAGGCTGAATATTTATCAGACTAACTATCAGAGGTTTATAAACTTGTCTCTGAAGGAGAAACCTCTTATGCTCTCAATAATTCAAGATCCCTCTTCCACCTTATTTAAAAAATAACAAGAGCCTAAGCACAACGTTGTTAAATAAATAAATAAAGGGTGAAAGAAGAGAAATGCTTCCTGCACAAAGAGGTGAAGAAAGCGACTTCATCGGGGTACTTTCGAGGCTCACTAGCAGCGAAGCAACGCTTGTGTTCCTGAAGTCACTCTGTCAGGGTACTATCCAGGCCTACTGATAGTGGAGCAAAACCAGAGATGAAAACTCATACTCTGATTAGCTTTGACCCATGGCTCTATATTACCCTTATTATCATTAAAATATTTGACTTGTCTCATGTTGTGTTATGTCGAGTAATGGAACATGGAAGACTATGTCTTTAACCAGGTAGAATGGGGCACTGAGGTAACTCGCTTATTAAACCAATACTTCCTGGAAAATTCAGACTTTGTGCATAAATGAAACTAAAATAGAGAAGTTGGGGTTCTCCCAGTGTGTCACCAAGTTTTGTCGCTACAACAATGACCCTCTAAAAAATTTTCCTAACTCGATTTTGGAGCCTATGTGAATTGTCATTCCAAGGTACCTAGTGTCATTGCATTGTTTGCTTGACTATCCTTGTGTGGTCACTAAGTGTCGCATCCTCCTAAGTCAATGTTTTCTAAGTGTCGTCACCTTACATTTAGAAGTGCTTGTTTTATCATGTCCAAGGATAGGTGAATTCATAGTTTTTCTTGACTTAGTAACTATATTTGTTCTCTATGCAACGCACACTAACAAAAAAAACACTTTCTTTAGGAAAAGCGCACTCCAAGATGATGAAGAGTTGCCTTCTTATCGGGTTCACTCCTTCAAGTTGAACAAGTGCACCTTTGTAGAGTGCACTCCTTCATGCCCAGCCATTATTCCCTCACTTGAGTGCACTCCTTCGACATGAAGACTTGTGCCCTTTCAAACTCATGCATGTGCCTTTTTTGTTGCATGTGGGCACATTCCTATAAAATAGGAGCCCACTTTACTTCGCTTAACTAACTCATCCATCCGTCGACAAGTGGTGAGCATGAATGGAATGGATTTGTATGTAATATTTTTATAATAAACCCAGTGAATTATTCTTTCTTGCAATCACTCTCATTTGGATTGAGCGCACTTCTTTGGATCAAGGAGCTCTTTGTCAATCTTCATTTCAAGTAAGTTTTGCATGTCAATTATATTAATTTCCTTTGATGTTTTTCCTATCGATCTTGCCTTCCTTGCTGGATTTTCATTTATTTTCAATTTCTTTGTTGGATTTTCAGTTCATTCTTGCTTCTACATGTGTCAAATTATGTCGCAGGTTATAACACTTCACATTCTATAACTCTTCATAGCCCAGTCATGATTGAGACAGAATCTATAAGAACTTATAGATATTTCTTCTCAGCATTTCTATCATTTTGTCTTATTGTTAAACTTTTCCTTAATCCATTCCAAGACATAGCGCACTTCTGGAAGAAAAGACCTAATTATCTCATAAAACTACGCCCAAAAAGATAAGTTTTTTTATCAAGAGCACACTCTGGCACGAAGAACTGCGCCCTATTTAAGTGCATGAGAGCACCCTGAAAACATGAGTGTTTTCCCATTTGTCTCTTTAGCATGTTCCCTTGCACTCTCCTTGTCCTCTTGAGTGCATGAGCACACCTTAAAGGCCTAAATCATGACCCCTTCGTCCCTTCAGCGTGCGCCATTGCACACTCTTAGCCTTTTTGAGCACATGAGCACACCTTGAACTCACGAATGATCTTCCTCCATGCTTTGATAGTGCACCATGCACCCTTGATGATCTCTCTCTCTTTCTTGAGTGCATGAGCTCACCTCAAAGCCTCGAATGATCCTTGAACTTCCCTTCGTGCTCCGACAGTGTGCCCTCCTTGTTTTAATGCATATTTCTTTCTTGTATAAGTGACCATGTCCCATCATTGATAGGCTTATAATCTCAGCTACAATTGATGTATTTTTTAATATGATATGCAAAGTTATTGTTTGAAATAGATAAAATATTTCATAAAACTAATCCTTGTCTCCATGAGTGTGCTTCCACATACAAGTGTTCAATCTACTAGTCTCATTACTCATTCATCATTTGTTGGAACGATGCCTCCTGTTACATGTTGAGTGACCTCCATAGAAGCTTCAAAAGAGAGCATTAAAGAAGCAAAAGAAGTTACATTCCTACCATTCCTATTCTTACAGATACACAGTGCTTCATAGAGAAATATATTGAGGTCACATGGAAAGACATCGAAGACACATTCATGCAGAAACAGTTCTTTGAATATTTGGAAGATTTGGAAGTATATATTAACATCAAGTGGTCTAGGATACACAGGATTACATGAAGGTTCCCACTCATACCTTCTGCAGAAGTGATTGAATGGATTCTTTCACACATGTATGATTCAAATATAGTGCTTTGTAATGAAAGTGGTGGTCATCTTGCCACCTATTACAAAGAGGACACGCACACCTATTATAAGATGCTAAATCCCATAGAGTATTCCAATAAAAACTTTTACACTAGATGGGTTGATCTCGACAAAAGTGACATCATCAATCTTAGTATCGAGAGCCTTCCTAATTCTGGCACCGCCCATTTGTAGTTTACCCAACTAGGATTCTCCAGTATGTGTATCAGTACATTATTGTTATGTGTTGTAGGTTGCATGGGTGAAAGAACGTTGAATTATTTGTGAAGAACTTGATATTTATGCCTAACTAGGCTGTCACCCATGGAAAAATATTTAATTGGGAAGTTATACTTTCTTTTGAGTTGTAGCAACATGTTGGGCAGGCTAAAGCATCTTTAAGGAAAAATCAGGCACCAGAGTTATATATGTCTACATTTATATTAGATGGGATATTTGCACAATATGCTTTCCCATGGTTGTTTTGGAACTGGACCCCACAGGATAAATTTCCAATTTATTTCCATTGCAAGGTGTTGTCAGATTTGAGTTTCATAGTGGCATACAACAGGTTGGCAGAGCATTTCTTCACAATCATATTTCAAATGATATATGAGATTGATCCTCCTTGCATTACGGACTAGGTGATGGAGTCATTACATGATATTGTGGATTTATTTGTTGTGTAAAAAGGTACATATATTATATGCTTTGGATGTCAGAATTCTCCTCATATCATGCCGCGATATGTAACTAATAAGGTGGTCTTGCAACAAGTGGCTTATCAGTTGAATAAAGGGTTATCGATAGTTCTTCACATAAGGAAGAAGGTCCCTTGGCCCACTTTCCCTTTAAGGATTAAATTGTATGAGCTAAAGATCCATAAGGCGTCAGAGGCGAAAATACAAGAGCTAGACCACTTAGACTTTGTAGTCAAGGACTTTCACGTATATGAGCCCAGGATAGTGTGCAAGTAGCATTGTGAAAAGATTGGTTTTGCTTGGGGATAAACATCAATGACTACCACAAAAGATGAGAAGGTGAAGAACTACTACAATGCATTGAGAAAGACACATCCAGGAATTGAAGTCGATTCACCCCAAGTTCTACCAGCTCAAGATGTGCAGGTACTAGAGGCACCACAATCAAATGCTCAAGTAAATATTGTAGCTCCCAGGAAAAGGGTCAAGTATGACCCAATAGTAGAAAGTAGAAATAAATGTAAAATTGATCCATTGAATAAGGGAGTTATTGAAGCTGAACAGGAAAGGAGAGGATTAGAGGCAAAGATGCAAAAATAAGAAGAGGAGAAGAGGAAGCAAGATGATTTTCTTAGAAAGAAAAGAGAAAAAGGAGAGTAGAAGAAGAGCGAAAAAGGCAATCATAGGAGGAGGAAGAAACACAAAGGATGGAGGAAGAACCAATGAATTAGGAAATAGAAGAAGAATTAGAGGAATATGATGCCATCTATCTCATTGATGATGAACCGGGCTCTCTGGCAGAACCTCCTCTTATAGGTGGACATCTCCCATATGATGAGATGGGAATCACACCTCCACTAGAAGACAATATCATGGATGTGTGTAATTTCACATTTGATTAGCTCAAGAAAATTATCGTGAAACAAAGGCAAAGATATTTCCCAAATGATCCTCATAATCCAATCTCGGTATCCACAGAAAAGATGATAGCTGCAAATACTAGGAGGAATCCCTGGGCAATCATGGAGGATAATGTTGATTTTTCTGCAACAGCATGAGATAACTCAAAGTATTTGTTAAATGAGAAAGTCTAACTGAAGATAGAGTTGGTTGCAGTAAAGCAACAAGTGGAACAACTCATTGTAGAAAACAAGTGACTATATTCCCACAACTTTAACAGCAGTAAGCCATACAAGAGGAATTGGGTCTAATGGAGGATACCATGATGCAGTTGTATGATGAGATGATACATATACATGAAGTAGTGGTGCCCTTTGTTGGTATATAGAAGAAATCACAAGAAGTCTTAAATATCCTAAAAGTGGAAAATAGAGTTGTTGATCAACTTCAAGAATGGGTTGCCATATATCCATATGTTTCAAAACAATTGGTTAAAAAGGACAGAGTTACTGTTAAAATAGATGGAGTACAACTGAGACTCCATCATCATAATTATATCCATCTTGTAGAACAATCAGCTAGCACTATTTCTACTTATAGTCGATTGCACAACGGTTTAGAGCCTCTAGCACAGAAACACGAGATGCCTTAAGTAGGATCACCTGGAGAGATAAGAGGCAGGGAAATCATATTTCAAGAAGTGAGGCAGTACATTGAGAAAATCAAGAAAACATCATAGCAAGAAGGCTTGGAGATCACTAAAGACATTATTATACAATATGCCATTGCACCAGCTCAAGCCCACATGAAACTTTCATGGCTATGGAAAATTGTACAGTCAAGCTCCAATTCCATATTGGCAGAAGCACTGGAGGTGAAGATGTGATTTGTAGCAGACTTGTTGGTTTAGATCAAAGTCATTTTTATGGAGTTCCGAGCATGGCATACATACATTACCAATGAGCACCATGAAGAATAAAATGACTTGTCAATTTAGTAACATTTTGTCTTATTAGTAGTTTTGTCCAATATATCCATCATCTTATATGTATTTTATTTTTTGTAATAAGTTTTATATAATGAAGTCCAAGAGACACATGTGAAAAGTGAAAAGACACATGTGAAAGGTAAAGGTTCATGTATAGAATGTGAAAGGTTGTATGAATCCCATAGGTCATAGAAGTTGAAGAATCATGGGGAAACTCAAAAAACCATTGTCATTTGTTATAAATAGCTCCTCATAACTCAATAAATGGCTTGGATTCTTAGAGTCTTGCCTTGGCTTCTCTTGTATTGCATAGGAGATAAATCATTCTTTAGAGAAGCAAGTTGTGGCTTCATGTTCCACTAATGGGTCTAGTGTTTCACCTATGTAACAGTGTACTTGGAATCTTTTATTTATAATCAGAAGCTCCTCAAGCCAACACTTCTTCATTCATGTATCATGAATGTAGTAGGACTATTCTTGATATTTTTTCGGTATTTGATGGCGTAATCACATACTAAGACTAATGAACTATTTTTTTACTTAGATATGGATATTTTTGAATGAGTGTTGTTATGCTTTCATGATTGTTGTTTATCTAGTGAATTAATTTGCAAGTAATAGAAAATCATTTTCTCTATTGGGTCTTCCTTAGGATAGTACTATTATTTCCCTAACTAGAGGCTCATTTTCCTTTACTAGACGTGGAAGTTTCCTATGCATCGTACATTTGGTGTCACAAAAAGCTTACATACTTGTTGCCCCAAAGAGGTATTTGTGATGTCTTGTGTATGTGATTGTAACCAAGGTGTACTCCTAAAACTTTTGCAATGGAGGTCAGACCATATAGCTAGATGGGACTCCTACACCAAATTCTTTAAGGTCTAATTGGGACCTCATGTTGGGGAGATCCCCTGTATTTTGGAAATATCTAGCACTGTCAATAGAACCACTTCATTTCCCTTTCCTTGAGCCTATGCTTTCTATGTGTCGTGTCTGTACACAAGCCTCATCCACCCTTATGGGTTTTAATAACATCACTTCCTTATGCATATGGATGCATAGACCCCCCAGATACTTGAGGAGTATGTGTGGGTTCTTGGGAGAGATACCTAGCATTATTGTCATCTTCCTAAATTTTGTTGTGAACTCTTGTACATGTTGCCATTATCTCTTCCTAAATTAATGCCACGGCATCCACTCATCCTCTACACACTCAATATGGAAGAATACAAAATTTATGAGATTTTTAAAATCCTCCAACTTAGTTATTAGAGGATTCCCATCCAACCTCAAGGTTTTTATGTGGCTTTTCCACTAGGTCTGGGCATGCCCTTCTAGCCTCAAACGAGTGAAAGAAATTTTATGTTCTTCCTCTATGTGATGAATGCTAAAATAAACCTCTAACTACTGCAACCATTGATTTAATTTCAAATCATCAATGTCTCCTTGATATGTCTTGATTTAAATATTCTCTTCCATCTTGAACAAGGATTGTGAATGGTTCATGGAACTCAAACTAGTTTTCTCTTTTTTTGGTTCTCTCTTAGACCCCTTCTCTAGTTTAAATCACCATCTTCTTTGATTCCAAACTTATTTTCTAGAGTTTCCATGAGGAGGTTCATATGACAACCAATATTTGTAACCTACTCATCTAGTCTTGTGAATCTATCCTCTACTAGATCTTGAGGGTTATTAATAGATTTGTTAGCCTTGCCTAAGGTTTTATGATTTTTGCTTAAACCAATCAAAATCCCCAATACCTCACCACAATATACATAACTAAACCTACTCTAATACTAATATTATCAATAAACCACCTTGGATATTCCACTTTATAGTTTGTCACAATAGATCTAATAAAGATTTACTAAAATCCAAAAATCTATTTTGTAAAGGTTAATTTCCTCAGAATTTATGGATTATTAAATTGATGTTTTTTCTTATCCCTGCACTATATATAAAAATTGAGAAAATAAAGAACAAATAAAAAAAATCACTCACAAAATGACAATGACACAAGATATGGCATGCGAAACGCTTTTAGGAGAAAACCCAACTGGAATGTGAGGCTACTCTATTCTCTCTTTCTTTGAAAGGAAATGTTGAAAATAGAAAGGAGTGATACTTGTGGCCTGTGGGCTACTACATAACACAAACCCTCTATGTTTTTCCATATCTCTATCCACTCTCATCTACTCTACTCTACTATGGAACAAAATGCACAAGAATATAATCAAACCCATTTTCATCTTAGTGGCTTGATTATCTTTCATCAATAACATCATATCTTATATTCTCACAAAACCACTCTTTGTGAGGATTCATATGAAAGGATGCACCAAAGTTTACAAGTCATGCTTCATGATCCACATGTTTACATGAAGAAGCCAAGTGCACACCCCCTCCTTCATCTGAGGAGGTTTTTGCTTCTGTAGAAGGATTTCATCAGAAACCATCCCTTTCTCAGCATTTTTTATTTACATTCTTCTTGTAATTCCCTTCTTTTTCACATCCCCAACATATCATTGTGAATTTTCCTAGAGAGTTAGATATTACTCTATATTTATATCTCCTACTTGAAGACGTATTTGTATTTCTATTATTTATTTTATTTCAATTTTCTTCATTTTCATTTGAATGCATATTCTTGTCTCTTCATCTTCCTTTTCTCCTACTTAAATTTATTGCCTTTTTCCAATGCCAATGCCAATTTCCATGGCCAATAGTTAACCACAAGTGATGCCCACTTTAATGTTTTCCCCCCCACTCATCTTGGAATACGTGTCCCATGACCTTGGTCTTAATTTACCTTTATAACATCCTTCCATTTACACGAAAAATCAACTCAAGATTGTTACACTACTTGTAAGTGCTCATAGCAAGGAACCCAATTTAAATGGATGTTGTATCATTTCAAAACTCATGGAAACTGACTACATCAATCTTTGGGAAACATAAATAGAAATATATTTCTAATTCCAAATTTTATAAAAATGTATTATAAAGAAAACTAGAACAATTTAAAAATATGAATGTCACTAAAACTAATGGCTTACGATGAATATTCTCAAAGGAGTTTTTTCAAAATTTATTTTCAGTGGTTTGGAACTTATGGTTCATAGGGAGGAAAGGTGTGTACTCATTATACATCACCTTTCCTAAACTCATTGAATGCCTAAATCTTGTTGCGGGATCACATACTACACAACGATTTTTACTCTTTGTTTGAAGACCAACAAGATATAAAATATTGTTAATTGAATTGCAAAACATCCAAAAGGAATGTGAACTAATAGAGGATATATGTAGTTAAAATGCACTTTACAAACCACAAGCATATGTTAACCCAGAGCATCATGAATTGTTTGCGTAATTATCTTGTGGAATTGAAATTGTTTTTGACCTACTGATTTGGAGATGTTGGACATAGGATGTTCGTCCATAACCATAAAAATTCATCAATAATATGCTTAAGATGTACATCCATGTCTCCAACTTAGTACTTACTTGCTTATTTGAAAATACAAATAATTAAATTCCTTATACATACGAAATATGTAACACAAACAAAAGTGAAATCATATGTAGTAAACATTCATAAAAATAAGTATCTACAACAATCAATGCCAACATTATGTAGGGGCGACAGGAGCGGGAGGGGGGGTGGTGATTTTTCATCTTAAGAAGAACCAAGAAATCAAATTTTCTTAGGGATTGGGAGAGGTGACCAACAACATCATTGAATCATATGCTCTCTATTAGGGAATAAAACAAGCAGCGCAACTAAAAATTTAAGAGATATCGTGATTGGAGATTCACTTCTCATTCTACACATAATTTTAAATAGATCGCTTCCCAATGATCTCAAGCTAGCTCAAATAATCAAAAGGATCCTTAACTTACTCTTCCTCACCCCCATGAATCAACATTATTGTGTCCCAAGGGTGAATAATTCAATAGCAGATGAAATGGCCAAACTTAGAGCTACTCTCCCCAAAGGAGAATTAGTTTATCAAGGCTAGAACCAAAGGGTCCCTCTCCCTTAATCCTCTATATGAATTATCCAAAGTGCATTTTTGATAACCCAAGTGATAGTATGATGGATGGCCCCCTCTCTAGTCTCCTTAGAGCACTCCACGAAACGTACACATGCCCATTCTTTCCATAATCACATTCTAGATTCATCAGCTCATTGTGTAGGAAACAAGTGCATATTAAGGGCAGACGAGGCTTCTGTGTGTTCAATCCCATACTCCCAAGCACGAGGGTAAATTACTCTCAGTCATCATGACAGATTGCAAATAGGGGGAATCGTCGAGATAAGCAAGAGAAGTGGGATATTACTTCATGGTGGAGAAACTCTCCTCTTATGATTTCATGTGCAAATGAAGGTGCGAACATTGTTTGTCTGTAACTGCTTGACAAAGGATGAAGGGTTTGCTCGCCTACAAAGTATGACTTATAAAGCATTTGTATGGGCTTTCCCTCTCCCTTGCCTCATAATAGTTAATTTTCCATCTCTGGGTCTATGGAACTCCTCTTGGAATGACTATATTAAAGGTATTCCTCCTTCTCTGAGCATCCCAATATTTTATCTCTCACCTCTACTAACTTTCTATACCCCTAGGCCCTCCTATTTTCTGTGGATGTTTGTTGTGGTTTTTTTTTCCTTTTGGTTTGGTTGGGTTCACTATTTATCTCCTTTTAGTCTCCTCGGTGGCCTAGCCTTTGCCTCTCTAGGACCTATGCTCTTCTTGCTGCTCTCCCAAGAATCTCAACCCTCTCTCTCTATCCCCCTTATGGATTTCTATATTCCCCCTCTCTTAAGCCATTTTGGAATTAACATTGATATGGCCTATCTAGAGACATTTTTGTTGTTGGTTTGTTATTTATTGGCCTTTTGCATGATGGAGAGGTGTCTATGAAGTTGCCTTTGCTGAAACTTAGCATCCATATCCACAGGGTCGACTCAAATTGATTTTTCAGACTCTATGTGTCCTTTGTTTACTATCCATTTTTCAGCATCATCTTAGAAGGTAACTGCCCCAAGGGGAAACATCAAAAATCATTGTTTCATATCAATCCTTCAGGTAATATCCCCTATTATGGAAGGAAGGCATTCCTTTCAATCATGCATCTACAAATAGAATATTGAAGTTAAATTTTTGCACCCACTTTTGGATGAGATCCACACTCAAATGGAGAGGAATCACCAAGAACAATATGAATATGGAATCACCCCCAAGGATCATCAGTTACATAACTAGACATAGCATATTAATGAACTATTATATATATATATATTATATTATATTATATATATATAATTATTATATTTATATATATATATTATATATATATATATTTATCTATATATATTATATATATATATATTATATATATTGCTTAATCATTTTTTGCGCTTTTATAAGTCTTGTAAGGAGATCAGTAGCACTGAATGGTTAAATATGATGTATTCATAAAGTGGAGACTAAGTAAAGATAGAAATAGTAACTCTGGAATTAGTATCACTATATAATTTTTCCATGTAATACATCTGAGTTATATGCTCAAGCTTTTTCAACAAAAATTACCCTCGGCTCTTGTTAAAAAAATAAAAGCATTATGTGCTCTCTCTTTATTAACATTCCAGGAAGAAACTTATTGTTTATACAAAAAAATTGATCAAGTTGAGGATGTGGATCTAAGCTCTCCAAATAGATTGACACTATCAAGTGCCATTCAAAATATAACATTACAATGTTCTTCATTAAAGATAGGTCATTTTACCTCAATGTCCCTAAATGTAAAACCATCTCTGAGCATATGCATAAAACCATCCCCAATTCTCTTTTGTGCGTGATAATCTATAAATTGTGTTATATTTTTGTACCTCAATAATCATTGGAAACATGGAATTAAGGGAAATGATGAAGAACCTTGGAGGGCATAATTATTTGTTACATGACCAGTTTTGTTAGAAATAATTAATCTTGGCAACTAATCTAGTCAGATAATTAGTTGTCAATTTGATTTAATTTTAGAAATATATTTTTAGGCATTGTTAATCTTATATATTTAGAAAATACTAGATATTAATCTTAGATAGTTTTATATTATTCTTTATATACTGTAAAATCTATTTAATGATAAGAAGGGCATGTAATGCCCAATGTGTTTTCAATTGGTTTCATTCTTGCCTCTATTTGTATATTTTTTTATTATAGTTGAGTAAATAAACAAAAAGTCAAAGAAAAGGGTTAATAGATATTTATAACATGGAGTAACAGATTCATATAATCAAAGTTCTCGTTTTTCCACAAGCAAAGAGATTATGAATATGGACTTCTTTAGTAATTATTATCTTCCACCACCTCCTATTTTATCCAATAAAATTATGAATTTTGACTCATTAAGATGAGTACCAAGCTATGTGTGAAAGAGTCATGGGATAATGTATTGAATAGGTTTGAAGAAACCTCAAGTAAGGTAGCTTATAAGGCCTTGAAACAAGATCAAAGGGATCAAATTATATCCAATAAGAAATATGATGCAACATCATGTTTCTCATTCAATGAGGTTTGGATGACACCATTCTTCCCCAAATTGCAACAATAACTAGGTCCAAAGAAGCTTGGAATATTTTAGAAATGATATGCGGTGAAAGGAGGAGCAACATTGTTAAGTAGAGCATTGCAATTGTTTATGAAATTGTTATTTTAACAAGATAAACTGAATATTTTGTTGTCACATAAATAATTGAGACATTGTGGATGAGCCTATAGAAGCAGAAGAAGATGATTAGCATTATGGAGAAAGTGAAGCCCACAATGCATATACATTCGTGGAAGGTGAAATTGAAGTTGAAGATGATGAAATTGAAAACAACTTTGTGGCAACAATAACAAGCGAGAAGAACCTAGCAATAAATGTTAAATTTGATTATGACGTTGAATTAGAACTTCTTGAAGAATGGCTTGAAAAGCCCACGTATGATGGAGATGAAAGTAAGTATGGAAAATTCATTATCGCTGCAACAATAGAAGGAATTGTGGTCCGGGTAAATTCTTAGTGCGGACACAAACAATTTCTCTAGCCCGAGAGAGCGGGTCTAGCCACATAAAAACAATCTATGGAAAACTTCCTTAAGCTAGAACCAAATAAGAGGGCCTACCTCTTAGAACATTATTCCACTTGGTGATGATCATGCTTCCCTACTCCAGCTACCTTTTGTTTCATTCCTTCGAATACCTGAAACAAGCAAACAAACAACAACAACAAATGTGATAGCATACAAATTGCATTCAACCTACCTAACAGGTCAAGGAACATTAATCCATCAAATGTAAGATAACACTTTAATGTAGGAAATCGATCAATAGTTGTATTCATATAAGTTCAAAAAGAGATTACAACCAACGCCTTGATATTGTTGGTCTCCTCCGACATATCCAAGTTCCCACACTTCTGTTAGCATTTCATGGATAGCCCCAACAATGGAACTTTTAAGGCATCTTCCCTTTAGTCTCAAACCAAACCAAACACATTATTATCCCTCAAACATAAACTAGAGAGCTACAAGCTATGATATCTTGATGATTATTCAAGCTCCAAAAATACTAAGGCTGAAACTAGTGTAGCTTGTAAAAGGAGGGGTTTATATAGCTTGGATGGAGGGAATATGGTTCCTCTTATCATGGGAGAAGACCTTATCTCTTGGATTGGTTCCATCCTAATAGGGGAAAGGATCCCAAACTGACTTCCTTAGCTCCATCCAGCCCAACCATTTACCAGACTTTCGTTACGAAGCTTCTAGATCTGGAAGCTTCGACTCCATATTTAAAAAGCTTGCCAAAAGAGGATCGGCGTGACTGAGAAAAGGCTTATGGTGCTAGTCCTGGTTTTAATCTCTACAAATTGGCATGAGGAGGAAACGGTTCATTAGTGTCGGTCTTGTAAACTGGGGTAAAAGGAAGATTCTTGGGAAATGATGCAAAAGGGAATCATTTTGCTCATGAAAAGGGACATAATGGAAGTTTCTTCATGAGGGGAAAGAATGTAGGGTTCACTATAGAGGTCCTCCAGGATCGTGGAACGAGGAGTATAGGGACAGTGACAAAATGTTGTGTAACAGATTCCCCTTAAAGCGTGAAGGCAAAACTAGAGTGATGGGTGAAATGCTTTACAAATAGATGCGGGGAGCTGGAGTCCATCGTCAGAAAACCTGCAAGAAAACATAGGTACATATACATCACTGAAAACTCTGACAAATGATACATGAATCATGGTATGGATGCAACCTTCTAGAGAATAATCATGTAAATGGATCCAAGGCATGCGCATAGCCATCCAGTAAGGAGGATCATATCGAAACCAAGGTATGGTCACAGCCATCCAATAATGAGAAGGATCACATATAACAACCCATGGTATGGTTGCAACCATCCATCTGAAAGAGACATGTATATCAGTATGATCTTGTCACATCGCCTTGCAACCTGGACTTACGTAATATGAGCCCAGGGTCTTGTGCTCCAACAAGACCTGATCAAAGTACAAATCCTAACATGTGAATGAATGTGTTGAAGTCAAACATGCTATAAAGTTGCTTGATTACTGGTCAATGATGTGAACTGTTAACAAGCATGAGAGAAACCACCAATAATGAAAATGGCTCTCAAGGTACCAACAGCATAGTCCATGAAATGTGAATAAGGAATTGAAGTCGAACACCTGTGAAATCACCCAAGCAAAAGCCAATGATGTGAACTTGTCGTCGAGTGTGAAGAACTTTCCATTAGGGCATGCAAGCTCTAAGGTACTGGAAGGGAGTCTCTCGGCCAACTTCATGGATAATGAGCTGAAATCGACAGGAAGTTTCCATGTCGAAGGAGGGCCATGATGTATCCCACATCATCGACATGAGACAAAGGGATGTAATGATTTCATATGATACAGAGAATAAGGAGTAAGTGTAACTGCAGAAGGACTAACTCTTGAACATATCGGTGACATGACTCCGGAGTTTGGTAGCTTTTGGATCCATAGGATCAGTAGTCATGATGATGTGGCAGAGATCAAATGGAAGGAAAAAATGAATGGCCCAATCCAGGAAGGTCAATGATGAAAAGAGGATATCCAAACCCAACACGAAGCAGAAAGTGTCATGTTCAAGAGTGAGTTTTCGACACAACTGATAGAATTTCCCATTTTCCCCCACCATTTCTCGCAAGTACCCCAATTATTTTTTAATCGCAAACTTGAAGGGGATAGCATGTGCTTCCACTGTAAGTTAATCCTTTGAATGAATCCGACCTAGTAGGTTTAATGATCCCTAGGAAGAAGAAGCTCATGTCTGTCATGGTGACGAATCCGATGTCATTTAATGTTTTATTGAATCTGACAAAGGTATAACTCGGTATCTTTTTTATTTTTAGAGAGTTTGAAAAAGACATAGAAAAGAAAACTCCACATGGTCCCTTTTCATACATTTGTGTCTCTCGAGCCTAAAAAGGTAGAAAACGATACTTGAGAGAACCACTTGACCATTTCAATCAAGGAGTACCTTTTTCGTAAATAGTTTATCCCAACCCAAAAAAGGGGTAAATGTATACTGGGTAAACAACGTTTCACAGCCTCTAACGAGTTCAAAATGACAAGAGCTCGGCAATCTTTTCGCATTTAAAGAGTCGGAAAAGAGCTTAAAAGTGGACCCCCCATTTTTATTCTCTTTTACGAGTGAAAAAGGGAAAAATACTTGGCGATATTTTCATTTGAGTTTTACGAGTCGAGAAAAGAGCTTAAACATGACTCTAGTACCATCATCAATAATCTGCCACCTGTCACTGCACAAAAGCATTATCCGATTTTTGAGGTAAAAATAGGTTAAAAATACTTTTAAAACCCTAATATTTCATGAAAAATGAATAAAAGGAGGAAAAAGTAAATAATTTTTACCATTTTACCATTTTACATTGTGTGGAGACCTTTTCACCCATTTGTGCCCTAGATTTTCAGGAGCAGATTACGGGAGATCCGAGTGGCCATTCGACAATCCGTTGGTTGTAGGTAAGAGACGAAACCTTTAGCTTCATTTTTATGCTTTTTTTCCCTGTTTTTAACTATTTTTTGGATTTCTTGAGGAGGATTTAGCAAAAAAAATTACCCTCGGTCGGCGCGATTTCTGGGCACGAAACCGGGCCGATTGGGGGTTATTAACACTGTCAAGCGTGTCATCAGTGCTACTGTTTTTAAAAAAATTGCACTAGCACCATGAACACAAAATTTTGAAGTTTTTTCCCCAATTCCTCTGATTTTACCCAAATTTATTTAGCCAAGGATGATTGTTGACTTGATTATATGGTTTTTGCTAGTAAAATATCACAAAAAATGGTAGATTGGAGCGAACGTGAGCATGAGGACATTGATACACAAGCAATGGCAGATCCAAACTGCGTTAATGCACTAAGGAACTGTAGGCTCCTCAAATTCTTCCTCACATCAAGTCTTTGGGCTCAACCTGAGTTGTTGCAATATTTGATCAATCTCTGGGATGTCAATCGGGAAGTTTTTATGATCAGGGACCAAGAACTGGAGTTGGAAACTTCTAACTTTTATTTCATCACAGGACTGACCTGAAGAGGGGAACCAATCAATCTGTATGGGTCCTGGCCTATTGGGGCAAGTGTAAACATGTTGCTCGCAGAACACTGCCCTAAAGCACTAAAATCGAAGAGTAGCAAGTAGGGATCATGAGTGTTTAGGATCTTGTGCCGAAAGTGCTATTGTTGACCATCAACGGAGTGGTTGGGACTCAAGAACAGCATGAGTCCAACAAGTCAAAGTTTCAGTATGCTATCGACTTTACGGCACTGACTATCTTCAACTGGGCGGAAGCCATGAAGATAAACATGAAGCGACAGCTATCTAAAACCAGGGTGGGAAACCTGAAGAAGTTCTACTACGGTTCTATTCTAGTGACCTTCTTTTTGGAGCGAGTCCCACCATTTCACTACTAGCTTACTAAGGTGGAACCACCATTTCCACAAGACCCACGGATGGTCCGTTGGACTGCATTGATGCCTAGAATCACCGAGGACCAACATATGTCATATAAGCCTGCCTTCTTTTTGTGACTACGGCATCAGCGGATCGTAGTAAAGGATTGGCCTTATAGCGGTACTGACTTCCGTGGTGATCAAGATATGCCACTTCCAAAGGGGGGAGATTATGATGATGGAGGTAAAAACAAACAATTATAATTTTTTATTTTTTATTGTTTTTGAAATACATGCATTCATGACATTTCGATTTTCTAAATGCAGATGTGGGAGCAAAGCATCCTATCGGGATGTCCCCGATTGCCAGACGTGTCGCTCTGTAGTTTGATATCGCTCCCTATCAGGAAGGAAGTGATAATGAGGAGGAGATCTGCAGAACCTCGAGGGATTGACCCACGGTATCCCAGAGTATGCCTGGGTGGGTGACATCCCACGCTAGTATCAGAGGCACACAATGGGGGTATCAGCTGACTGCTGACTCATGTAGTACGAGCAGTTACGTGCTACAATGAGCACCATGC
>APFE030849264.1:0-15160 GCA_000404065.3 Pinus taeda | reverse complement strand
TTCAAGCATATATATATTTTTTCTGATCCTACTAAATCAAACTATATCGCTAAATAATTGATTTTCTATTTGGAAAAACAAATTGATAAGTTTTTGAGAAAACTCAGTCTCTATCTCGGCAATAATCTTGTAGTTGACTTTGAGGTTGATCGTGTTGGCTCGAGAGAATAGGAAAGAATCCATGAGCGAATCATTCCTCATCCATCCATATCTTCCTTGGCTTAGGTGGAGCATCTAAACCTTGTTAAGAAAGGAGATAGCTACAAAAATCTAGATTGGGTACGGAAATCTGGATTAGCTGTAGAAACAAGCCAATTTCATAGCCAAATGCACATTTTAACAAAACAATAAGGTATATAGACAAATATGAAGAAGAAGACATTTAAATGCTTACCTTTAACAAAACCTTGTATCTATTTCATTATTTAGGTGATAGGTATAGGGAAAAAGGAAGAAGTATATGCAAAAAGGGTTTCAAGGTAAGACAATCCTTAGACTCTACAACAAGTTGGGATCAAGGACAATTGACAATATTCATCTATTACAATACATTTACAACATGTCATATTTGTTTTCTGAGGGAGGCTTCCCCATACTCAAATCATAAGCTAACATAACATTTATAATGATGAAAAGGCGCATCCACAGATGCAATTGGTGGACCCATGACTGGATGATTATCTATATGATTATGACCATGATACATTGTGAACTTTGGTTAACTCCTAAAATTGTGCCCCGGATCGATGAAAATATATTTTTGGTCTTCTATCTCATTCACACAACCAACCAACGTACAAGTCTAATTGTGTGAATCAATGAGCTAAAGTTGAACCTGGTAGAGACCATCTAATTACCGGCCAATGATGTAAGTCATTAACAAATGTGAGGGAAACCATCGTCGATGTTAATGGCTCTCAAGGTACTATAGTAAAATCTATATGGTGTGAATAAAGGACTTGATGTTGAATGCCACACAAAATATTTCAGCCGAAGGCCATTGATGTAAACATGTCATAGAGAGTAAGTAAGCTTTCCATTGATGTATGGAATTACCAAGGTACCAAAGGTGTGTTTCTAATTCAACTTCCTGGATGATGTGTTGATGTTAACATGAAGTGACCTATCACAGGATGGCTTTGATGTATCCCCCATCAATGACACAAAATGAGTATCATGATTTAGATAGAATGATCACAATGATGTTGACATGGAGTCATGAAAGGCAGATATGAACTAAAGGCTTAAGAGTATTGTAGCATAGATCAATTGAATGACTTCTCTTGAATACACCAATGAAACTAAATGGAGTTGGCAGAATTGACCCAAAGTTGAAACAGAGGCTCTAACACAATATGATAACCAAGAGACAAGTTGATTACCAAACCCAACAACCACAAAGATGAAATGGAAGAGTGTTGTGTTCAAGAGTGACTCACTACAATTAGAAAAATGGAATCCCTAATTATACTCCTTAGTACCTCTTTATTTTTTAACAAGATTGAGGAGGATAACATATGCTTGATCTCTAAGTTCATCCCATGGATGAATCCCTCTGAGTATATTTAATGAACCGTGAGAAGGAATGATTTGGCTTCATCATGATAGATGACTCATTAATTATTTGATGTTTTAATGAGTCTAGGGAAGGTCAAACTCAACATATATTTCATCTTTAGATAGTTTTAAAAAGTGGAGAAAAATAAAACTCCAAATTACCCTTTTCGTAGGTAGTCCCTTAGGTCCGAAAATGTAGAAAACAATACCAAAGAGAACCTCTTAGCCATGTTTGACTAAGGTATTCCTTTTTCATAATTAGTCTATCTCAATCTAAAAAATGGTTAAACATTTACTGAGTAGATGTCTTTTCCTTTACTTTTACAAGTTCAAAAAGAGAAGTGCTTGACAATAATTTCATATTTTGGGAGTTTTAAAAGAGCTAAAATAGGACTCCTCTTAGAGGAATGAGTGCTATACAGAATAGAAATTGGTTTTGCTCATGAGGGAACTTCTCAAAACACATAGAGCTCAAGAATCTGGCTAATAAGGCCACTCATGGCAGTCATTCCTCACGAAAGAGTAAAAAATAAGTGAAATATTATGATTGGCCAAGCTGATTGTAACAACAAAATGAGAAAACCAAGGCTCATCTCACAAAAAACAGACTGATAAAAATGGCAATCACAAGGGGTAAAATGGGAATGGTTTCATTTTTAGAGAATCTTGAAACATGGGAAACTATGCTTGAAATTGGTTTCATTTTTTCACAAGCTTGAAATAGAGGAAAAACCATTCTTTAAATAAGTACATTTCCCCCAAGCTTCATTTCATGCACCTAAGTAAAGTTTTGGGTACTAACAGGTGGATTAAATGAAGGTTCATTTACGAGATAAAGTGAAACAGTCAAATAGGAATTTATGAGACATAATTAAATACTCAAGTTGGAAAGGGGAATTGTTTTAGTTTTTAATGAGTCTGGCACAAGAAAATAGTTATGCTGGGGACAATTTTTTTCATTTTTTAACGAGCTTGAGAAGAGTTAACGAAATTTTCTCTGATCTTGATCACGACTGCCAAGAGTCGACGACTTCCAAGAGGTTTTCATCAGATGGGAAAAAACATCTTGAAGGTATCCCCTAGTAAGTGTTTGACCATATGACCTAGCCAACCTAGGTCAAAATAAGTTGAGAAAAAAATGAAAGGCTCATCTTCAGTAGTAGGTACGTGAATGAGATAGGTTCCCCACATAATTAACCTATGGTGCATCAAATACCACTTGCATATAAGGACTATTTGGGGAAACTGGCTAACTGGGAGTCAAATGAGGACAAGTAATGGTCACAATTCTTCCTCCATGCAAGAAACACATCACACGAAAGAGTGAAGAGATAAGAGCTCCCATGACATATACATAGTCACGCCCAAGGAGTAAATTAAAATCCAAAGGGGCTTGCACTGAAGGATCCCTAATAGATGACTAGTTCCTTTGTTAAAAGCCAACAGATTCTAGGTAACAAGCACAAGCTATGGAGAACCTAAGTCTTAATAAGTAGTTGAGGACATAATACTAACATATGTGCATTCATCTATGATTGTGCTATGCATGAACACATTATAAGAATGCACTATGATCTGAAAGGCAATGTAAGGTGGAAGGCGATATACTTCCAGTTGACTCCAATCAACGAAAGTGACTATACTACTTGGAGAGGGGATTGTAGGAATGAGATAACTGCCCCATTGTACAATGGGAATGGGAGAAATTCTCTCTAGTGTTTTCTGAATGGAAGGATTTCCCCCCTGAGCTATGGGAATGGGAGAACTATCCACCATTTCATTGGAACCTGAAGAGACGAGAAGAACTATAGTGGTATGAAGTTCACTCTCTGTGGGAAAGGTATGATCAGATGAAGGTGGAATCAATTCAACATTTTTCTAAGCCAATGGTTGGCCGAGAATAGACTTAGGGGATTCATATTTAGAGGGAGTGTATTTTATTAGATTCAGATTCTGATCAATCACTTCATCAAGTATTGGTACTCTTGGAGAATGCTTCTAGCAACCAACTGGAAGTCATGGCTGAGAAACTATAGGATTGTCCAACACTTTCAAGGCTTCATCCATATAAGGACAAAGGTGAATAGGATGACTCCCTTTACATCAATTACAGGGAAATTTGACTTTACCCTTTTTCCCATGGACCTTATATCACTAGTTGAGGGTTTATCACCAACATGATCTCCAGAAGTTGACGACAAAGGCCGATGTGAGCCTATGGACAACACTTCTAATACTTTGGGAATATTAGGACAATCTCTAAGAAGGTAGTCACCCTTACATAACATGCAAGGGAATTTAGCTTTGTGGGGCTGACTGGAATATTTGTCTATACTAGTTGCATCTGTAGCAATGGTTTCTTGGTTAACCCATTTCTTATTTTTCTTCTTCTTCTTCATCCTTTTCGTCTTCTTCTTACCTTCCTGGTTACTAGAATCAAGACTTTGACAAGGCGAAGAGGAAGAAAGGATGAAGAAGAAATTGTTGATGAAGGAAAAGGGTCAATTATAGGATCGACATGAGGTTGATGTTGTTCAAGTGGAGGAGAACTCGATTGAGAAGTAGTTTTTACATTGAGAACCATAGGAATCGACAATAACCAAAATGGAAAACCAATGTTAAATATGGGGAGGGACAACAATTCCATATAGGGAGCACCAATATTTCCAAAACAAAAGGACCATGATTCCCATCATAGGGGTTCCCTTGATTAGTAGACTCTAGAATTATTGACATTAGTCTCAACCTAAGATCCACTAAGAAGTTTTTCCATGGGGAGGATGTTGTTCCACAATTAATTAATTTATTTTGTAAATTAGAAACATAGAAAAAACAAATGGGTAACTAGGCATAAATTTTTACAAGGAAACCTTGAACTACAATATACACCTTGGTGAACTAAGGACTAAACATACATGTAGGCAATCTCGCTGAATGTTGTGTTTAGCGTATCATAGTATACAATGACGTCATATCGATAACCTATGTTCTAATGCACAACCATTAAATGAGAGCATTCACATATACTTACTAGGTGTGGAGAGCCATCTGATATACCCAAAGGTGCGTGGAGAACGATCTTATGCAATTGTATGTGGAACATGATTTCACACCTCAAATACAACATTGGAAAACAATGACAACTCCTACATTTAACAATGCAGGAACACGTCTCTAGCCTATACCTCTATGTCTGTTGTTAAGTTTCAAATACTCAGGTTAAATGAGATGAATTTTAAAGTTGATATTGAATTATCGTTCAGTTTCAAGGCTCAAAAATCGATGTCACCTAAACACACCTATGATGCAACTAATATGAAAAAAATAACTCTTTTAATTTCAATGAAAGTTATCTAGTGTATGGAAGAGGTGCAAACAATGATGCAACAATCAAATATGTAGCCAACAAGAGCTTCCTAACTAGATATTTCAATTTCATTATTCCAATTTAATTGAAAGAATTAAAAGGTGCCAAACCATGCACTGTAACCTATGCACGATTCCCTTGAAAACTATGTCAATGTAATCTATGAACACTTTACTTTCATGTTGTAAAAACCTAGATGAAAATGAATGTAGATTTTTCTTTTCAACACAATTTTTGAAATGAAGAAAAGTAATATGGAAATGTTCAATTAATGATTCAATTACACTTTTCAGAATGGGGACTAAAACAAGAAATCATCTAAGTGATCAGAAATAAACAAAATCATTTGCAAGCGACCAAATGAGAAGAAAAAATTAAAATCAAAACCAATTCTTACCAAAAGAAAACAACACAAATGAAAACTAAATGGAGGATTGAGAGAGACCACAAGACACTCAAGACTTAGGGAATTTCAACTAGAAGTAAGCTTATGAAAGAGAGGCTTAGGAACGAAAGAAAAAATTATGCAAAAATAGGGACCGACGCTAGTGCACAAGAGGCATCAATGCATTACAGTGCTAGTACGGAGTGAGCTTGGGTGAGGTGCAATTCTATGTCAAATGCACAAGGGGTTCGTTCAGTTTGGAAAATAGGGATTGCAAAGAAGGCTCAATGAAATCACTTCCTAGGTTTCTTCTTCGTTGGATGATACAATAAAGTTTAGCTATGGAGGTAATGAAACACAACGGACAAGGAAACCACCATGGTAATACTCCATTCCCCAGTATGATCACCAATTTGTTGTAGAGGATTTACAATTTCAAACGAAAGTATATCCATTACATCGGTTGCTATCCTAGAACAATAGAGAGATAAGCGACACAATGATTTTCCTTAAATTAAAAAAATGATGGAGTGAGGCCTACCTAGAATCCTTTACACACTTCGCTCCTTCTTTAGCTTGGATGCTCCAATTCTAGCCTTCAATTCGAAAATTAGAACCTACACAGTGAGACAACACAAGCTAAGAAACTGCAAGACCTATGCAGTATCGTCTAAATACTTCATTCAATAGATAAACATGGTATTGAAATATATGAAATAAAAACATCACATATAAGAAAATAATGAATCTTTTGCACTAATATAAATGGAAGGAGATTACAACTATAAGTATAAGTTGATCTTGTAGAAGAGCTCCCCCAAAATATTGACTTGTGCTTTCCTTGACACAATATGCACCTTTAATCACCCAAAATGCATGATATGATGACCACTCACTATAGGAACATAAGGGCATAATTATTCTATAAAATCCAACAACAAACCATATAGAATGTTGGGAATATGTAGAGAAGTAGGGTAAGTTGGGAGTTCTTATCCAATTACCAATCTAAGGTTTGAGATCCACCTTTGATGGAGGGATAAGATCAAAGGATAAGTGGAGAAAACTCAAAATTAGGATAGGATAGGATTTGAATGTTTTATCAAAGCTATGTAGTTAAAACAACTTTTGGAAACTCCTATAAGGGGAAGCTTCCAAAATCCCAATCATTCTCTTGGATTTCTAGAACCAACACAAGTGCAAAGGGGAGAAACATGTTGGTGACCGAGGCAGGCCACAATGGAGCAACTTGTAGGTGAACACACCCAAGTAGCCTTATCGGGAGCGTTGGTCCTCAACATGGCTCAAATGAAGCAGTTTAGGGATGAAATTGTGGGGGATGAAGGGAACATGCTTAGGGCTTTGTGCAAGATGGTTAGAAGGGAGAATATGATTTTGATTGATCCCATTAGGATTCTCACTAATCATACATGACAAAGTCGCCTATAACAGTTGTTACTAGATAATCCTAATTCAAATGAAGGTTGTCTTTTATGATGTGAACGTCTTTGTCATGATTCACAAGGGCCATCAAGATATCATCTCTCTCTCTCTCTCTCTCTCTCTCTCTCTCTCTCTCTCTCTCTCTCTCTCATGTGCATTTGTTAATTATTTGTTGTTTAAACCAAATTAAATCAACATTTTCAATGTGATGAGACTAGTGATTGGTACATTCAGGTGAATTTTTACAACATATATCATCTGTATGATTTGGATTTAGTGCATTTTTCGATGTCATTTGCTTGAAATTAACAATATTTTCGAAAATTTGTATTTTTATTAACGAAAAATGGAATTTATGCTTGAATATGCCTATTTATTACTCACGAGTGACATAAAATATGGAGTAGTAGGCTTCAATAGATTCCATCACCCAATAAATATTTATCCAAGTTTTCATTTCATTGTTCTTAGTGGTCATTGTATTGTAGCCTAGCTTCAATGTGGATGCTTTCATATTACAAACCCATAACTTTTTACCCGAATGAGATTGATTTGATATCAAAGAACTCAAGTTTTGCAATAAATGAAATATTTTGAGAAGTGTCATGTAATTTCCTCATAATTTTTTTTCAATTCATGTTAGTTATTATGCACTTTTGTTTGTTTTCATATTAAGATGTAACCAACATGCACCTATTAAAGCCACTATGGTATATGTAATTTTGGACTGACATGCAAGTTAGATCATCTGATGACAAGTCTTTCTTATAGTTTTTTAGCCTCTTACCTTTCAAACATACCAGTGGATCCATATCTTAGAGGTGGTCACCCAACAATTGCACATGTTCAGTCCATTTTGAAACCCACACTGGAAATCACAAAGAATAGACATCAACCAAGAGAGCCTATCAGCTTCGAACAAGATTCAAATACTGTTGTTTCAAGAAATAGAAAGGAAAATGCTTCTACATATTGTGAAAATTATAATTTCTATTTTGAGATACATAATAGTTTGCAAGGATGAAGTCCTTAAATTAACATATGTAAATATTTTGAAATTTCATTGTTTTGCTCCTATCTAGGATGAAAAGGTCTAGTCAATTAATGTTGAAAGTTTAGCCATGACACCTTTCTTTAAGGCTAGAATTATTGTTAATGTAGATTGTTGTTATTGGATAATATTATATTGATTTAAATTAAAGTTATATTTTATGATATGAAGTGTTTTTTCATGATTCCATCAAGCTATTTATCTCCCTCTCTTTCTCTCACAAACACATGCATGTGCATTTAAGCATTATTTGTTGTTTAAACCCAATTAAATCAGCATTTAAGTGTGATCATATTGGTTATTGATACATTCTCGTGAATTTTTAGGCCATACCTCATGTGGATGATTTTGATTTAGGTCATTTTTCCATGTCCTTTACTTAATCTTGACAATGTTTAAGAAATTTTTGTATTGTTATGGATAAACAATGGACTTTATGTTTGAATTTGTTTGTTTACTACTCATGAATGACATAAAATATGAAGTAGTGAAGCAGTCTACTTCAACTAATGCCTTCACCTAGTAAAACTTGGTCCATGGCTCCATTTCATTGTTCTTTGTGGTCATTGTAGCTTAACTTTAATGTGGATGTTTTCATATTAGGAACCAATAAGTTTGTATGAAAATGAGAGCTCTCTCTCTTTGAGAATGATGACATGCATTTTTCAATCACCACGTAGTGCTTCCTCTTCTCATATGATATACAAGTTACAAGTAACCCCTTAGAGTAGCACATGTGGACCTTTGGACGTGAATGTCCCATAGTTGCGTGTGGAAAATATAACGTTTTAGGTGCTCCTTGTCCTTGGCTAACCAAATCTCTTAACTTTTGATCTCCTATGTTAGCACCTTACAATGTTTCCTTTGCAACATCTGGTCCAATTATTAGTTATTATTTAACTATTAATAATAAAGTGAAAACATTTATATTAGTTATAAACCACATAGTTTACCACCTACCTTGAGTCACAACTCCATAATTGCAAAATAATCCCACAAATCACATAAATGTTGATAACAAAAAAGATGTTAATGATTACTTTTTAAATATTTATAATATTTATAATTTACTAAAATATAATCCCATAGTCTAGCTTATACAACAAATGGCATTTTCACTGCATTTTTCTAGTTAATTTTAATCCAAATCTTAATGACATTTTTTAAAAACTTTAGTTTAAATTGTTTAAGGTATGAACCAAGGGTTTTTCATCATTTTGTACATTAAAAATTATATTTTAAATAAAGAAAAATCACATTTTTACAAAAACTTATATTACCAAATTTTAGTCAAATTCTTATTTCTTCTATAACTATACGAAATATATTAATAATTAATTAAAATTTAATTATCAATAATTAAAAAAAAATTAAAACAATATTTAAACGTATATTAATCAAACCAATTAAATTATTTGAATAAATAAAAAATCCATCAATAAACATCCAAAACACCTATACCTATATAATAAAAGTATCAAATAAATAATAATATAATTACTATACTAAAAAATATAAATATTAATTATAAATAATAATAAGGCTCTTTCTTATATATTAAAAATAAAGAGTATATTATGATTAGATTAGTAACCAATTGTAAGCCAAACAGTTCCGATGGCAATCCAGTTAATCCACAGCAAATTGAACTCCCATTTCGACCACTTTCTAAGCCCAATAGTTCATTTATGATAGTCAGTTAATACATAAAAAGTTCAACCCATCCTTTAACCTCGAGAATTTAAACCTACACATCAGGACTCAAAATACTTCTTACCTTTATTAAACTAAATTCTACCTGCCATATCTCTACTTTAATAAAATTTAAGCCTCCATACCTTGAGCATCGAGAGTCTAACCGTAAATCCCAGTCTGTAGAGTCCTTATTCTAGTTGCTCGATGTTTCACCAAAAAATAAAAGTATTTGTTATCTGTATTAAACTAAATTCAACCGGCCATATTTCTACTTAAATAAAATTTAAGTTTCCATACCCTGAGCGTCGAGAGTCTAACCCTAAATCCCGGTGTGTAGAGTCCTGGTTCTCATTGCCCTCCATTTTGTAAGGACGTTTCACCTCCCCAACCCTCTGCCCGCCCACCCAAAAAAATAAAATGAAAGTGACAACGTGTCAAACAAGGGAAAACTAGGTCGCAAACCCTTTAATATATACAATCACATGTAAGATAACGTCTGACCATACATTCTGCACAAACTGTTTCATAAAGAAGCGAGTTAGCTTCTTCAAATGTTCGAGGTATTGTTGTGAATGGTGCATGGTCTGAATTTTGCACTTCGTCACCAGATACCCTACTTGATTCTTTGTTATTCCATAGAGTTTCTACGCCGCACATTCCTGGGAGAACTAGACCAGCGATTCGAACATGGACCGCCGAGCTATGCGGCACAGCTATTTCAACCTCTCTGGTGGAGACATATCGCAGAGTGCATTGAACTGTTCTAGTAGAGATATGACGCACGGTGCTTTCAACCTTTCTTCTGGAGATCGGCAGGACAGTGTTGACGATGGGAGCTCATCTGCTATTCAACCCATGAAGATTGGAGAGGTAGGAAACCCCGTGGCTGCTTATGGTGATGGGATTTCTATTAGTCCGCAACCCTATCAGACAGAGTCCCCTATTGGCCCTGGAGATCATAATGCAAACACTACGAAAGGAGCCTTAAGGAAATACGTAGGTGTGACGCGTCCCACTGGAAAGTGGATTTCTAGGGTTTTTTATAAACGTCATGAGGACGGAAGGCAAACCCACGTCTATCTGGGAACGTTTCCGACAGCAGAGATGGCTGCGATTGCGTTCGATGCAGCCGTCTTGCTACTGAGGGGAGACTCAAATGCTAATCGTTTGAACTTTCCAGAATATTCTGCTCACATCAAAAGCATACTAAAAGGCTGTTCTCCTTCAGAAACTGTCGAGAATGTTAAGTATGTAGGGTGGAAGGTTGCAGAAGAGTTAGCCCCGCTCATTAGTGTGGGTAATAAGGTTCGGGGATTCGAAGTTTCGCCACACGTTATTGTACAGCCGAAGCGGAAGGATCATGGATTACAAGTTTCTGTTGCCATTCCAGATGGTACCTCTACTGCTCGTCCAGCTTTATTGGTCTCTCCCACAAAAGGTATGCAAGGTCAATTTCTTTTGTTTGCCTTTTTTTTTTTTTCCCCTCAAGGATTTGCTTAAATAATGGTTTTAATTATTATTAATATAATTTTTAATGTTTAATTTTCAAAGTTACATTTATTTTAATAGTTTTTTTTATTTAAGGTGGAAAAAGGCCTAGAGTATGCTCTAAATTTTTTTGGGACATAACGGTCCAAGAGTGAGAGTCCCCTTACTAATCATAAGTTGAGGTTATTCAAGGTGGCCTTGTTTGAGTGAGAGGCTTCCGGGGTTATTAAAGATGGCTTTGTTTTCTTCAATAACAGTTATTCAAGGTGGCTTGGTTTCTTTCCAATGATAGTGATGAGTGAGCTTGCATTAACCTATAGTAAATAGAGATAATTGCCCTCAATACAACTCAATAAGTTTTCCCACCCTACTAAAATATAATATTTTTAAATATTATATATCCAATTATTATATTTAAATAGAAAATTACACGATTCTTAACATACTCTCCTCTAATAAAATGAAAACCAAAAAGGGTTGAGTATGTATGCCTTTGTAGACTTAAGAGTCAAACATTGAGTGGAAGTGGTCCCATTGCCCCACAAACAATAGGGTCTCATAGACTAATTTAATCTCATAATCTCAGTTAATAGTATGTTAAATACTTTCCAATAAAAATATTAATATATATTTATAAAACTACTTTATTTTATTTTATTTTGTTTTGTTTTTGATAAGTATTTATAACAAAATCTTTTTTGGTTTACTTTCAACTATTTCAAACTTTAAAATAATATAAAATAATATTGATAATATTATATTTTTTAATTAAAAAAATATAAAATTATTTCATTTAAGAAATAAACTATATTCATTTATATAATATTTTTTACATAAAATATTTACCAAAACTAATAACTAGTATATATATTATAAGTATATTAGTATATATTATATTAGAATATTTATTTAGTAATTGATTATTTGACTTAAATTGTAATAAATAATGTTTTTAAATATTTATGATTAAAATAATTTTAAATATTTTTAAATAAAATAAATAAATATATTATATATGTCATAGTGAACAACTTTATGTATATATTTTACCTCCGAATGTATATATTTTTATTCCTTTGAAAAGAAAATAAATAAATAAAAACAATATTGTGATTCGAGACTCTTCCCAATATAAACTTAACTATTCTATATTGTTAAAAATGTAATTTCACCTGCTACTTAATTAATTTCTAGCGAAACCATTTAGGAAAACCACCCAAACCTCATCCGACCACTTTTGCTCAGCAAGTGGTTTTCGTACAAACGCGTGCCCAATGCAATAAGATTTTTACACGTGTCCAATTGTACGTCTCCGAAACCACTTTCTATCGGGACGTAAAGTTCGGTAACAAAGGCTCTCCCGATATTGTTATGAACCGTTCGATTGTGAGGATGATTGTCCACCCTCCGATTATTCCAAAGCTGCATTTAGGCCTCGAGGGAATGACATTGCATAAATTTTTGGGTTCACCGTAGTTTATTTCAGTCAATTAGTTAATGTTATTTACTCTGGTTCATACGATATTGGTAAAGCTTTTAATTTTAATGTTTTTTTTCTTAAGGAGGTATGGGCATAGGTAAATGTTTTTAAATTTTAATGTTTTTAATATGTATGGGAGTATGGTCATATACACAATGTAATTTTCTTTGGTTTTGTAGTTGCATAGGCATAGCATGTGTTATGCTTTTGTTTTTGTGTTGACAATTTTTATGTAATGAAGTAGTGAAACGCACAACAGTGCAAAGAAGTGTATGTAGAAAAATAAAGGGGAGAATGTAATAAAATAGGGGAAGCAGTTTGCACATGAAAAACACACATAGCAACGTGAATGTAACAATGGACTTCTGAAATGAACTGAAGTTTGCACAGCAGTGTGAGGGTGAAGGCAAAGAAAAATGAAGATGAAGTTTTGTAAAGTGCATAATGTGATTTTTATTTTTACAGCAGTATATGTAAAAGTTTGTTTTACAGCAATAAATGTAAATGAGATTTTCACACAACGTAAAATCTTACGAGGAGACAGAGTAACTTTTGTTATTGAATTTCTTTTGGTGAATTCCTCAGTGAAAGAAGATGAATTTTGTATCAATCTTTTATTAATGAATAAAAATGATTTTATGGGTGTGTAATACTCTGTTCTCAGAAATATTTTAAGCTTCCCTGTGTTAAAGATCCCGGAGAAAAACAAAGCATTGTCTTCGTGTGTAGTTTGTTTGTTTGTTTTTGGGATTTTACCAGAAAAATCCCCAACAGTGGTATCAGAGCAAGGTTTAGGCTCTTTGAAGGTGTCAAAGAAGTTGAAGGGAGGAGTTTTTTGTTGCAACAGTAAATCTTCTGCAGTAAAGTGAAGACTTAGTGAAGAGGATCGAGTTATTTCTCAAATTAGTTTCTTGTGTTACAGCTGAAGAAACAGTGAGTTTTCTTAAAAAAAGAATCACGGTCAGTTATTTGAATCATAGTTAAAGAGTGCTAGAATGGCCAGCACCAGCACCAGCATGGGTATGATTAATTCTCAATTCTCACAGTTCAATGGGAAAAACTATGACTATTTGGCAATAACCATGAGAGCCATGTTTGCCTATCAAGATTTATGGGAACTTGTTGAAGATGGTTTTGAAGAACGAGCAGATGAAAATGAGGTTAATAGGTTAACTTAGGCAGAGAAAGATCTGCTGAAGAGAAATAGGAAAAAGGACTCAAAAGCCCGTGTAGTTTTGTATCAAGCAGTGGACCAGAGTGTGTTTCGAAGGATAGCAGCAGCTAAGACATCCAAAGAAGCATGGCAAACCCTCAAGACAGCCTATCAAGGCATGGAGAAAGTGATAACAGCAAAATTACAGTTACTGAGGAGAGATTTTGGAAATCTTTGCACGAAGGAGTTAGATAACATTGACTCATTATTCATACATGTGATTAGTTTGGTCACACAAATGAGGACTCATGGAGAAGTTCTTGAAGAAAGGAGGATTGTGGAGAAACTTTTGAGGGTCCTACCCTCAAAGTTTGATGTGATTGTCACCACCATATAAGAGACAAAGGATCTCTCAAACTTTTCAGTTGATGAACTTCATGCATCACTGATAACACATGAACAGAGGTTGAGTAGAAATGAAAACACATCTCTTGAACAAGCCTTCAAGACCCATATGCCTTTTGGAAGAGGAAGAGGTCAAGGCAGAGGAAATAAGAGAGGAAGAGGCATAAGCCAAAATAGAGGTGGAAGGAACAGTCTAGGAAATGCTGAAGGAAGAGGTAGCAATCCAAATCAAAAGGAAGGCCAAGGTAGCAGCCAATAAACAGGACAACAACATGCTCAAGGACAAAGGTATGATAAATCCAATGTCCAATGTTATTATTGCAGAAAATATGGGCACTATGCCAGTGAATGTAGGAAGAAGCAGCATGATATGAGTAATAGACCAAATGCAAATGTCACTAGAGAAAACATCAGTCAAGATAATGTGTTGTTAGCTTGTAACATGGATAAAACAAATAGTAAAGAAATATGGTTTTTAGACTCAGGTTGTAGCAACCATATGACAGGAAACATAGCTTTTTTTTCTGCTTTAGATGAAAATGTGAAATCAGAAGTCACACTTGGGACTGATAGCAAAATTTATGTTATGGGAAAAGGAGAAGTCAAAATATTTACAAAGAAGGGTGAAAAGAAAACCATAGCAGATGTCTACTATGTCCCTGGAATGAGATGTAACCTCTTGAGTATTGGACAGCTTGTCCATAAGGGTTACAATCTTTGTTTTGTGAATGATGTATGCACCATCATGGATAGCACACCCAGCAAACGATGCATTGCTGAAGTGAAGATGACAAAGAACATAATGTTGCCTCTTAGAATTAGAGCAGATTTGAAAAGCAAAGAAGTTATTGCAGCAGTTACCCAAGAGGCTTACCAAAGCGTGCCAAAGGATGAAAATTGGTTGTGGCACTTGAGGTTTGGACATCTCAACTTTGGAGGTCTTAATTTGTTGAGCATAAAAGGAATGGTAAGAGGATTACCATTGATAGAGAAACTGGACAGCCTTTGTGAAGGTTGTATATTGGGGAAACAACACAGAGAAAGTTTTCATTCAGGGAAAAGCATAAGGGCAAAGGCACCCTTAGAGATTGTCCACTCATATGTATGTGGACCGATGCAAACTCCATCATTAGCAG